>JAIUJO010002025.1:27500-32500 GCA_023846275.1 Vanilla planifolia
TCATCTTCTTCTTCCTCTATGTCTTCTTCGTCCTGTCTCTTTTTAAAAGTCTTTTTCTTCATCTTCTTCTTTTACTTCTTTTTCTTCTACTTTTCCTTCTTCTTCTTCTTCTTCCTCCTCCTCCTCTTCATCATCATCTTCTTCTTCTTCTTCCACCTCTCCCTCTCCTTATTCTTCTTCTTCTTCTTCTTCATCTTCATCTTCTTATTCTTCTTCTTCTTCTTCTTTCAGTTCTTCTTCTCCTTCTTTTCTTCGTCTTCTTCATCTTCTTCTTCATCTTCTTCTTCAACTTCTTCTTCTCCTTCCTCCTCTTCTTCCTCTTCTTCTTCTTTGCCTTCGCCTGCTTCTAATTCATCATCATGATATTTTGCTTCTTCTTCCTCTTCTTCTTCTTCTCCTTCTTTTTCTTCTTCTTTTTCTTTTTGTTCATCTTCTTCTTGATCTTCTTCTTCTTCTACTACTACTACTACTTCTTTGTCTTCTTCTTCTTCTTCATCATCTACTATTTCTTCTTTTCATCATCTTCTTCTTCTCCTTCTTTTCTTGTTCTTCTTCTTTTACTTCTTCTTCTTCTTCTTCTCCTTCTTCTTCTCTATCTTCTTCTTTTTCTTCTTTTTCTTCTTATTCTTCTTCTTCTTCTTCTTCATGTACTTCTTCTTCTTCTTCAACTCCATCTTCTTCTTGGTCTTCTTCTTCTTCAACTCCATCTTCTTCTTGGTCTTCTTCTTCTTCTTTTACCATTACGTCTTCTTCTTACTTTTCTTCTTCTTCAACTTCCACTTGTTTGTCCTCTTCTTCTTCTACCATGTCTTTTTCAGCTTCTTCATCTTCTTTTTCTTCATCTCTTTTCTTCTTCTTCTTCTTCTTCTTAATCACCTTCATCTTCTTCTTCTTCTTTTACTTCTTTCTCATCTTTTTCTTTATCTTCGTGTTCTTCCTCATCATCTTCTTCTTCTTCGGGTTTTCATCATCGTCTTCTTCTTCTACTTCTTCTACTTCTTGTCTTCTTATTCTTCTATTTATTCCTCAACTTCTTCTTCTCTTCTTCTTCTTCTTGTTCTTATTCTTCTTCTTCTTATTCTCCTTCTTCTTCCTCTTCACTTTTTTCTTCTTCTTCCACTTCTTCTTCTTCTTTTTCTTCTTTTCTACTTCTTCTTATTCTTCGTTTCCATCTTCTTCTTCTTCTTCTTCTTCTTCTTTCTTCTTCTTCTTCTTTCTCTTCCTCTTTATCTTCTTTTTCTTCTACTTCTTCAAAATCATCATCATCGTCATCTTCTTCTTATTCTCCTCCTTCTTCCTTTCCTTCATCTTCTTCTTTTTTTTTCTTCTTCTCCTCCTCCTCCTCCTTATTCTATTTCATCTTCTTCTTCTTCTTCTTCTTCTTCTTCATTTACTTCTCCTTTTTCTTCATCTACTTCTTCTTCCTCCTCTTCTTATTCTTCTCCTTCTTCTTCGTCTTCTTCTTCTTCTTCTTCATCTTCTTCTTATTCTTATTCTTCCTTTCTTCTTTTTTGTCTGCTCCTTTTTCTTCTTCTTCTTCTTCTTCTTCCTTGTCTTCTTCTTCCACTTCTTCTTCTTCGCCTATTATTTCTTTTTCTTCTTCTCCTTGTTCTTTTTCTTTTTCTTCTTCTTCTACTACTTCTTCTCATTCTTTTACTTCTTCTTCTTCATCTACCTTTTCTTCTTATTGTTTTTGTTCTTCTTCCACTCCTTTTTCTTGTTCTTGTACTTCTAACTTTTCTTCTTGTCCTTGATCTTCTTACTCTTCTTCTTCTTCTTCTTCTTCCTTTTCTTCTTATTTTTCCTTCTCTTCTTCTTCTTCTTCTTCTTCTTCTTCCTCTTAACGTTCTCCTCTGTCTTGTTCTTCTTCTTCTTCTTTGTCTTCCTCTTCTTATTCTTCTTTTTCTTCTTGTTCTTCTTCTTCCTCTTGATCATCTTCTCTGTCTTCTTGTTCATCTTATTCTTCTTCTTCTTCTTCTTCTTCTTCTTCTTCTTCTTCGTCTTCTCTTTATTCTGATTCCTCTTTTTTTCTACATCTTGTTCTTCTTGTTCTTTTTCTTCTTCTTTCTCTTCTTCTTCTTCCACTTCTTCCTCTTCTTTTTCTTAATCTCTTCTTCATCTTCTTATTCTTCTTCCTTTTCTTCTTCTTCGTCATCAACTTCATCATAATCATCGTTGTCGTCTTCTTCTTCTTCTTCTTAAATGTCTTCTTCTTTGTCTTATACTTCTTCATCATGTTCTTCCTCTTCTGCTTCTTTTCTTCTTCTTCTTCTACTTCATCATGTTATTAATATTATTATTATTATTATTATTATTCGCTTTCTTCTTCTACTTTCTCTTCTTCTTTTACTTCAACTTTTCTTCTTCTTCTTATTATTATTCATCTTCTTCTCCTTCTTCTTCTTCTTCTTCTCCTTCTCCTTCATCATCATCATCATCATCATCTCCTTCTTCTTCTTCTTCTTCTTCTCCTCCTCCTCCTCCTCCTCCCTCTTCTTCTCCTTCGTCTTCTTCTTTTTCCTCTTCATCTTCATCTTCATTTTCTTCATCTTCCCTTTCTCCTTCTTCTACTTCTTCTTCTTCTACTTCTTCTTCACCTTCTTCTACTTCTTCTCTTTCTTTTTTTGCATCTTCTTCTTCTTCATCATCATCATCATCTTCTTCTTCTTCTTCTTCTCCTTGCTCCTCTTCTTCTAGTTCTCCATGTTATTCTTCCTCATCTTCTTCTTCTTCCTCCTTTTGTTTTACTTCTTCTTCTTCTTCTTCATCATCATCTTCTTCTTCTTTTTCATCTACCTATAGCTATTGTTGTGCTACTTCTCCAATATTTTCTTCTTTATCTTTTTCTTCTTCTTTTTATTCTACTTATTCTTCAACTTCTTCTTCAACATCTTCTTCTTCTCCTTCTTTCTCTTCTCCTTCTCCTCCTCCTTTTTCTTCTTCTTCTTCCTCTTCTTCTTCTTATTCTTTGTCTCCTTCATCTTCTTCTTCTTCTTCTTCATCTTCATCATCATCTTCTTCTTCTTCTTCTTCTTCTTCATCTTCTTCTTCTCCTTCTTCTTCTTCTTCTTCTTCTTCTTCTTTGTCTCCTTCTTCTTCTTCTTCTTCTTCTTCTTCTTCCTTTTTTCATCATCATCATGTTCTTCTTCTTCTACTTCATCATCATCATCATCATCTTTTTCTTCTTCCTCTTCTTCATCTCTTTCTTCTTTGTCTTTCCATCTTCTTCCACTTCTTCTTCTTCTTCTCCTCCTCCTTCTTCTTCTTCTAGTTCTTCTTCTACCACCTTTTCTTTATCCCTTACTTCATCATCATCATCATCTTCTTCTTCTCCTTCTTCTTCTTCGTCTTCTTCATCTTCTTCTAAAATTCTCCATCTTCTTCTTCTTCTTTCTCTTCTTCTTCTTATTATTCTTCTTCTTCTTCTTCTTCTTCTTCTTCTTCTTCTTCATTTTCTTCTTCTTCTTCTTCTTTTTCTTCTTCTTCTTCTTCTTCTTCTTCTTCCATTTATTATTCCTCTTCATCATCTTCTTCTTCTCCTTCTTCCTCTTCCTCTTCTTCTTCTTTTTCTTCTCCTTCTTCTTCTTCTTCTTCTTTGTTGCCTTCTTCTTCTTCTTCTTCTTCTTCTTATTGTTCTTCTTCCTCTTGTTCTTCCATTTGTTTCTTTTCTTTTTCTTCTTCTTCTCCATCTTGTCCTTCTTCTTCTTCTTCTTCTTCTTCTTCTTCTTCTTCTCCTTCTTCATCTTCAACTTCTTATTCTACTTCTTCATCTTTTTCTTCTTATTCTTCTTTTTTATCTTCTATTTCTTTTACTTATTCCTCTTCGTCTTCTTCTTCCTCTTATTCTTCTTCATCAACTTCTTCATCTTTTTCTTCATTTTCTTCATTTTCTTCCTCTTCTACAACTACCTTTTGTTTTTCTTCAATGTTTTCTTCATCATCATCTTCTTCTTCTTGTTCTTTGCCTTCTTCTTTTTATTCTTATTCTTCTTCTTCTTCTTGTCGTTCTTCTCCTTCTTCTTCTTCTCCTTCTTCTTCTTTTTGTCGTTCTTATTCTTCTTCTTTTCCTTCCTCTTATTCTTCTTCTTCATCATCTTCTTCTGCTTCTTGTTCTTTTTCTTATTCTTTTTTGTGTTCTTCTTCTTCTTCTTCTTCTTCCTCTTCTTCTTCTTCTTCTTCTTTGTCTTCTTCTTCTCATTCTTCTTCTTCTACTACTTTTTTCTTCTTCTTTTTCATCTTCTTCATCTTCATCGTCTTCTTCTTCTTCTTCTGCTTCTTCTTCCTCCTCTTCTTTGTCTCCATCTTCTTTGACTTTGTCTTCTTTTTCTTCTTCTTCTTCTTCTTCTTCTTCTTCTTCTATTACTTCTTCTTAATCTTCTTCTCATTCTTCTTCTACTTCTGCATCTTATTCTTCTTCTTCTTTCACTTCTTATTCTGCTTCTTCTTCTTCATCTTCTTCTTCTTTTACTACTTTTGTTCAATTTCTTCTTATTCTTCTTCTTCTTTTTCTTCTACGTTGTATTCTTCTTCTTCTTCTTTTTATTCTTCTTCTTCTTCTTCCTCTTCTTCTTCTTTTTCATCTTCGTCTTCGTCTTGTTCTTCTTTTTCTACTTCTTGTTTCTTTTCTTCTTCCTCTTCTTCGTCTACTTCTTCTTCATCTTTTTTTCTTCATCTTCAGCATCATCATCATTATTTTCTTCTTCTTCTTCTTCCTCTTCTTCTCCTTCCTCTTCTTCATCTTCTTCTTTTTTGCCTTCTTCTTAATATATTTCTACTTCTTTTTCTTCTTCTTCTTCCTCTTCCTTTTCTACTTCTCTTCCATCTTTTTTATCTTCTCCTTCTTCCACTTCTTCTTCCAATTCTTCTTCTTCTTCTTCTTCTTTTTTCTCTACTTCTGGTTGTTTGTCTTCTTCTTATTCTTCTTTAATATCTTCTTGTTCTTCTTCTTCTACTTCTCCGTCTTCTATTTCTTCATCCTTTTCCCTTCTTCATCCTCTTCT
>JAIUJO010002025.1:40000-42500 GCA_023846275.1 Vanilla planifolia
TTCTTCTTCTTCTTCATATTCTTCTTCTTTTTATTCCTCTTCTTCTTCTTCTTCTTCTTCTTCTAGTTCTACTTCTTCTCCTTCCTCCTCTTCTTCATCATCTTCTTCTCCTTCTACTTCTCCTTCTTCCTCCTCTTCTTCTTCCTCTCCTTCTTCTGCTTCAACTTTTTCTTCTTCTTCAACTTCTTCATCTACTTCTTCCTCTACCTCTTCTTGTTCTTCTCCTTCGTCCTCTTCTTCTTCTTTCTCTTCTTCTTCTTCTTCTTCTTCTTCTTCTTCTTCTTTTTCTTCACCTTCTTTTTCTTCATCTTTGTCATCCTCTTCTGCTTCTTCAAATTCTTCTCTTTTTATTATTATTCTTCTTCTTCCTCTTCTACTTCTTGTTCTTCTTCATCCTCTTTTTCTTCTTCTTCTTCCTACTACTCCTCCTCTTCTTCTTTCTCTTCTACTTGCACTACATCTTCTACTTTTTTGTCTCTCTTCTTCTTCTCCTTCATCTTCTTTTTCTTCTTCCCCTTCTTCTTCTTCCACTTCTTCTTCTTCTTCTTCTTCGTCCTCTTCCTCCTCCTCCTTCTCTTCTTCTTCTTCTTCTTCTTCTTCCTCTTCTTCTTCTCCCTCTTCTTCTTCTTCAACTTTTTCTTCTACTTCTTCTTCTTATTGTTCTTTTTGTTTGTCTTCTTCCTCTTCTTCTTCTTCTTCATCTTCCTCATCAACTTCTTCTTCTTCTTTTTCCTCTTCCTTTACTTCTCTTTCCTCTTCTTCTTTTTCTTCCTCCTCCTCCTCTCTTTCTTTCACTTCTTCATCTTCCCTTCCTTCATTTCCTTCTTGTTCTTCATTTTCTTCTTCTTCCACCTCTTCCTCTACTTCTTCTTCTTCTTTTTCTTCTTCTTCTTCTTCTTCTTCTCCTTCTTCTTCATCTTCTTCTACTACTTCAACTTCTTCTTCATCTTTTTCTTCTTCTTCTTCTTCTTCCTCCCCATCTTGTCCTTGTTCGACTTCTTCATCTTCTTCATCTTCATGTTCTTTTAATTCATTTTGCTATTCTTCTTCTTGTTCTTCTTCTTCATCATGTCCTTATTCCTCTCCTTCTTCTCCTTTCTCTTCTTCTTCTTTTTCTTCTTCTTTTTCTTCTTCTTCTTCTTCTTCTTCTTCAACTTCTTACTCTTTAGTTTTATTCTTCTTCTTCTTCTTCTTCTTCTGCTTCTTCTTCTTCTTCTTCCTCTTCTTCTTCTTCCTACTACTCATCTTCCTCTTTCTCTTTTGCTTCATCTTCTACTTTTTCCACTTGCTCTTCTTCTTCTTCCTCTTCTTCTTCTTCTTCTTCTTCTTCTTCTTCTTCCTCTTCTTCTTCTTCGACTTCTACTTCTTTTGTTCTTCTTCTCCTTCCTCTTCATATTATTATTCTTCTTCTAATTCAACTTCTTCTTCTTCATCTTCTTCTTCCTCTTCTTCTTGTTCTCTTCTTCCTCCTCTTTCTCCTCTTCCTCCTCCTCCTTTTCTTCTTCTTCTTCTACTTCTTCTTCTACTTCTTTCTATTTTTCTTTTTCTTCTTCTTCCTCTTCTTCTTCTTCAACTTCTTCTTCTTCTCCTTCTTATTATTATTGTTCTTTTATTTCGCCTTCTGTTTCTTCTTCTTCTTCTTCTTCTTTTTCTTCGTTGTCTTCTTGTTCTTTTTCCACTTCTTCTTCTTCTTCATCGCCCTCCTCCTCATCTTCTTCTTCCTCTAATACTATTATACTACTTCTACTTCTTCCTCTTCCTCTTCTTCTTTTTCGTCCCCTTCTACCACATCTTCATATTCCTCTTCTTCATTTTTTCCTTGTTCTTCATTTTCTTCTTTTTCTACTTCTTCATCTACTTCTTTTTCTTCTTCTTCTTCTTCTCCTTCTTCTTCTTCTTCTTCTTCTTCTTCTTCTAGAACTTCATCTTCAACTTTTTCTTTTTCTTCTTCTTCTTCCTCCCCATCTTCTTGTTGTTCGTCTTCTTCATCCTCCCCATCTTGTTCTTTTTCTTGTTGTTCTTCTTGTTCTTCTTGTTCATCATCTCGTTATTCATCTTCTTCTTCCTATTCTTCCATGTGTTCCTCTTCTTCATTTTCTTCTTTTTCATCTTCTTCTTCTTTATCTTCTTCTACACCTTCTTTTTCTTCTTCTTCTTCTTCTTCTTCTTCTTCTTCTTCTCCTTCTCCTTCTTCTTGTCCTTCTTTTTCTTCTTCTTCTTATTTGTCCCCTTCTTCTTCCTCTTCTTCTTATTCTTCCTCTTCCTCTTCGACTTCTCCTTCTTCTTCTTCTTCTTTTTCTTCTTCTTCTTCTTTTTCTTCTTCTTCTTCTTCTTCCTCTAATTCTTATACTTCTTCTTCTTCTTCTTCTTCAAATTCTTCTTCTTCTTTCTTTTCTTAATCTTCTTCATCATCTTCTTCTTCATTTCATTTTCTTCTTTTTTTGCTTCTACTTCCTCTTTTTCTTCTTCTTCTTCTTCCATTTCTTCCTCCTCCTCTTCT
>JAIUJO010002025.1:50000-60000 GCA_023846275.1 Vanilla planifolia
CTTCTTATTCTACTTCTTCTTCTTCAACTTCTTAAACTTTTTCCCTTCTTCCTCTTCTTCTACTACTGCTACAACAACTTCTTCATTTCGTTCTTTTTTCTTCTTCTTCTTCCTCTTCAACTTCTACTACTTCTACTTTTTGTTCATCATCAACTTGTTCTACTTCTTCTTCTTTTTCTTCTTCTTCTTCTTCTTCTTCTTCTTCCTTTTCTTCTTCTTCTTCTTCTTCTTCTTCATCTTCTTCTTCTTCTTCTTCATCGCCTTCTTCCTCTTCTTCTTCTTATTCCTCTTGTCCTTCTTCATCTTTTTCTTCTTCGCATTCTTCCACTTCTTCTTCTTCCTCTTCTTCTTCTACTTTCTCCCCTTCTTCTTCTTATTATTTTTCATGTTCATCATCATCATCATCATCATCTTCATCTTCCTCTTCTTCTTCTTCTTCTTCTTTTCTTCTTCTACTTAATCTTCTTCTTTTTCTTTTCTTCTTCTTCTTCTTCCTCTTCTCTCTCTACCTTGTCTTTCTCCTTCTCCTTCTACTTCTTCTTCTTCTTCTTCTTCTTCTTCTTCTTCTTCTTCTACTACGACTACTTGTTTGATTTCTACTTCTACTTTTGCTTCTTCTTCTTTTTCTTCTACTTCCCCTTCTCCAACTCCTTTTTCTTATCCTCCTTCAACTTCTTGTACTTCTTCTGCATCTTCCTCCTCCTCTTCTTCTTCCTTTTTTTCTACTTGTTCATTGACTTCGTTTTCTAATTCTTCTTCTTCTTCTTCTTAACCTTCGTCTTCTTGTTCTTCTTGTTCTTCTTGTTCTTGTTCTTCTTCTTCTCCTTCTTCTACATCTTCATCATCTTCTTCTTCTACTACTTTTTCTACTTCTTTTTGTTCTTCTTCTTCTTCATTTCCTCCTCCTCCTTCTTCTTCTTCTTCAACTTCTCCTTCTTCTACTTGTTCTTCTTCCTCTTCTTCTTCTTCTTCTTCCTCTTCTTCGTCTTCTTCATCCTCTTCCTCTTCTTCTTCTTCTTCTTCTTCATCTTCTTCTACTTCATCATCATCTTATTCTTCTTCTACTTTTTCTTCTTTTGCTTCATCTTCTTCTTCTTTATCTTCTTTTGCATCTTCTTCTTCTTCGCCTCCTACTTTATCTTCTTCTTCATCTTCTCCTTCTTCTTTTTCTTCGTCTCCTCGTCCTTCTCCTTCTTCTTCTCCTTCTCCTAACTTTTCTTCTTCTACTTCTAATTCTTATTCTTCTTCTTCTTAATCTTCTCTTTCTCCAACTTCTTTTTCTTCTTCGTCTTCCTCCATCTTCTTCTTCTACTCCTTTTTCTTCTTATTCTTCATCTTCCTCTTCTTCTCCCTCTTCTTCTTCCTCTTCTTTTACTACTTCCTATTCTTCATCTTTTTCTTCTTTCCCTTCTTTTCTTCTTCTTCCTCTTCTTCTTGTTCTTTTACTACTTCTTCTTCTTCTTCTTCTTCTTCTTTTTCTTTACCTTCTTCTTCATCTCCCTCTTCTTCTTCTTCTCCCTTTTCTTCTTCATATTCTTATTCCACCTCTTACTCTTCTTCTTCTTCTTTTCCTTTTTCCTCTTCCTATACTTCTCCTTCTTCTACTTATTATTATTATTGTTATTGTTATTATTGTTTTTCTTCTTGCTTCTCTTTATATTCTTCATCATCTTCTTCTTCTTCTTCCTATTCTTTTTACTCATCCTCTTCCTCTTCCTCTTCTTTTTCTTCATCCTCTTCTTCTTCCTATTCTTCTTCTTCTTCTTGTTCCTCTTCTTCTTGTTCTTCTTCTTTTTCCACTTCTTCTGCTTATTATTGTTTTTCTTCTCCATCTTCTTCTTCTTCTTCTTCCTTTTCCACCTCTTCTTCTTCTTCCTCCTATTCTTTTACGTCTTCTTCTTCTTTTTATTCTTCTTCTTCTTCATCTTGTTCTTCTACTTTTTGTTCTTCTTTGTCCTCCTCTTCTTCTTCTTATTATTTTGCTAATTCTTCTTCTTCTTCTTTTTCTTCTTCTTCTTCTTCTTCTTCTTCTTCTGCTTCGTCTTCTTCTTCATCTCCTTCTTCTACTTTTTCTTCTTGTTTTTCTTCTTCTTCTTCTTCTTCTTCTTCTTCTGCTTCTTCTACATTTTTTTCTTCTTTGTCTCTTCTTTTTCTTCTTATTCTTTTACTAATTTTTCTTCTTCTTCTTCTTCTTCTTCTTCATCTCCTTCTTTGACATCTTCTTCTTGTTCTTCTTCTTGTTGTTCTTCTTCTTCTACTTCATGTGCTTCTTTTTTTTCTTCTTCTTCTGCTTCTTCTTATTGTACTTCTCCTTCTTACCCATCTCCTCCTACTTATTCCTCTTCTTCTTCTTATTCTACTACTTTTTTTTCTTTCTCTTTTTCTACTTCTTCTTCTTCTTCTTCTTTTTCTTCTCCCTCTTCTTCTCCTTAATATTCTTCTTCTTCTTCTTCTTCTTCTTGTTTTTCTTCTTCCAATTATTCTTCTTCGTCTTCTTCTTTTTCTTTTCCTTCCTCTTCTTCAACTTCATCTTCTTGTACTTCTTCTTCTTCTTCTTCTTCTTATCTTCCTCTTCTTGTTCTTGTTATCCTTCTTCTCCTTTTTCTTCTTCCTCCTCTTCTTTGTCTTACTCCTTCTACTTCTTCTTCTTCTTGTTCTTCTTCTTCTTCTTATTCTTCTTGTTCCTCTTCTTCTTCTTATTCTCCTTCCACATTTTTTCTTCTTTTTCTTCCTCTTCTTCTTCTTCTTCTTCTTCTTCTTCTTCTATTACTACTGCTACTACTATTACATTTTCTTTTTCTTCTTCTTCTACTTCTTCTCTTTCATGTTCTTTTTCTTCTCCTTCTTCTTTTTCATCTTCCTTATCATGTTCCTCCCCTTCTTGTTTCTCTTTTTTTTCTTCTTCAACTTCTTTTTGCTCTCCTTCATTTTCCTATTCTTATTCCTCCTCCTGTTCTTCTTCTTCTTCTTCTTCTTCTTCTTTTTCTTCTTCTTCATCATCTTCTTCATCACCTACTTCTTCTTCTTCTTCTTCTTCTTCTTCTTTTTCTTCCTCTTCTTCTTCTTCTTCTTCTTCTTCTACTTCTTCATTTTCTTCATCTACTTCTCCTTCTTCTTCTTCTTCTTCATCATCATCTTCAAATTCAACTTCTTCTTTCTATTCTTCATCTTCTTCTACTTCTTCTTGTACATCTTCTTGTTCTTGTTCTTCTTCTTCTTTTCTTCTTCTTCTTCTTCTTCTTCATGTTCTTCTTCTTCTTCCACTTTTTCCTATTCATCTTGTTCTTGCTCCACTTCTTCTTCTTCTTCTTCTTCTTCCCCTTCTCGTTCTTGTTCTCCTTCATCATCTTCTTCCTCTTCTTCATGCTCTTCTTCTTCTTCATCGTCTTGTTCTTCCTCATCATCTTCTTCTTCTTCCTTAACTTTTTTCTCTTTCTACTTTATTTTCTTCTTCTTCTTCTTCTTCTTCTTCTTGTTCTACTTCTTCCTCTTTCTTCCTCGTCCACTTCTTCTTCTACTTTTCTTCATCATCTCCTTCTTCTTCAGGTTCTTCTTCTTCCTCTTCCAATTCTTCCTCTTCTTCTTCGTAATTTTCTTTTTCTTCATCTTCTTTTTCTTCTTCTTCTTTTTCTTCTTCTTATTTTTCTTCTTCTTTGTCCCCTTCTTGTTATTATTATTTTTCTTATTCTTCTTGTTCTTCTTCTTCATGTTCATTTTCTTCATCTCATTTATTTGCTTTTTCTTCTTATTCTCCCTCTTCTTCCTCTTCTTCTTCCTCTTCTTTTGGTTGTTCTTCTTCTTTTTCTTCCACTTCTCCTTCTCCTTCTTTTTCTTTTTCTTCTTTAAGTTTTGCATATTCTTTTTCTTCTTCTTATTATTATTATTATTATTATTATTATTATTATTCTTCTTCTTTTTCTTCGTCTTCCTCTTTTTCTTCTTCTTCTACTCTTCTTCTTGCTCTTCTTCTTAAACTACTTATTATTATTCTTCATCTTGATCACCATGATAATCATCATCGTCATCATCATCATCATCATCTTCTTCTTCTTCATCATCATCAACTTCTTGTTCTTCTTCTTCATCATCTTCTTCTTCTTCTTCTTCTTTATCTACCTCCTCCTCTTCTCCTTTTTTCTTTTCCTTCTTCTTCTTCTTCATCTTCTTCTACTTCTTCGTCTTCTTGTTGTTGTTCTTAACTTCTTCTTCTTTTTCTTCTTTTTCTTCTTCTTCTTCTACTTCTTTCTCTTCTTCTTTTTCTTCTTCTTGTTCTTCTTCCTTCTTCTTCTCTTTTTTCCTCTTCTTTGTCTTCTTCTTCTTTTTCGTCTTCTTCGCCTTCTTCTTCTTCTTTTTCTTCTCCTCCTTCTACTTCTTTTTCTTCTGCATCTTCTCCTATCTCTTCTTATTCTTCCTCTTTTTACTCTTCTTCTTCTTCTTCTTCTTCTTCTTCTTTTTCTTCTTCTTCTTCTTCTTCCCATTCCACATCTTCTTCTTCTTTTTCCTCTTCTTTTTCTTCTACTTCCTCTTCTTCTAACTCTTCTTCTTCTCTTCCTCCTCCTCCTTCTTCTTCTTCTTCTTCTTCTCCTTCTTCTTCACCTTTTTCTCTTCTTTTTCTTCTTCTTCTTCTACTTCTTCTCCTTCTTCTTCTTCTTCTTCTTCTTCTTCTCCTTTATCTTCTACTTCTTCTTTTTCTTCTTCATGTTCTTCGTCTTCTTCTTCCCCTACTTGCTCTTGTTGTTTTTGTTCTTCTTCTTCTTCATCCTTCTCCTCCTTCTCTTCTTCTTCTTTTTCTTATTCCTCTTTTTTTTCTTCTTCTTCTTCAAATTCTTCAACTTACTCTTGTTCTTCTTCTTCTTCCTCTCCTTCTTTTACTTCTTCCTTTTCTTTTTCTACTTCTTGTTTTTCTTTTTCTTCTTCTTCTTTTTGTTCTTCTCTTTTTTGTTTTCTTCAACTACTTATTTTTCCTTCCTATCTTCTTCTTTGTCTTCCCCTTCTTCTTCTCCTTATTCATCTAGTTCTTCTTCCTTTCTTCTTCCTCTTCTTTTTCTTCATCTTCTTCTTCTTCTTCCTCTTTTTCTTCTTCTACTTCTTGTTCTTCTTCTTTTTCTTCTCCTTCTTCTTCTTCTACTTCTTCTTCTTCTTCTTACTCTTCCTTTTCTTCTACTTCTTCCCCCTATTCATCAAATTCTTCCCTTTCTTCTTTTTCTCTTGTTCTTCCTTTCCTTCTTCTACTTTTTCTTATTATTATTCTTCTTCCTCCATATCTTCTTCTTCTTCTTCTATTTCTTCTACTTCTTCTTCTTCTTTTTCTTCTTCTTCTTCTTCATCATCATCTTTAACTTCTCCTTCAACTTCTTGTTCTTCTACTACTACAACTTCTACATTTTATTTTTCTTCTTCTTCTTCTTCTTCTTCTTCTTCCTCCACTTCTTCTTCTTCATCCCCTACTTCTTCTTCTTCTACTCTTGTTCTACTTTCTCTACTACTTCTTGTTCTTCTTCTTCTACATCTTCTTCTTCTTCATCATCATCATCATCTTCTTCTTCTTCTTCATCATCTTCTTCTTCTTCTTCCTCTTGTTCTTCTTTTTATTATTCTACTTTTTCTTGTTGTTCTTCCTCTTCTCCTTCTTCTTCCTCCAGCTCATCTTCATCTTCTTCCTCTTCTTCTTCTTCTTCTTCCCATTTTTCTTTCTCTTCTTCTTCCTCTTTTTCTTCTTCCTCTTTTTGTTCTTATTGTTCTTCTTCTTTTTGTTCTTCTTCTACTTCCACTTCTCCTTCCGCTTCTTCTTCTTTTTCTTCTTCCTTTTCCTCTTCTTCTTCTTCTTCTTCTTCTTCTTCTTCTTCCTCCTCTTATTCTTCTTCTTCTTCAACTTCTTCTTCTTCTTCTTCTTCTTTTCCTTCCTCTTCATTTACTTCATCTTCTTATCTTTGTCTTCCTATTTTTCCACTTCTTACTTTCCTTTTTCTTCTTCTTTTACTTCATTTGATTCTTCATCATCCTCTTCTTCCTCCTCTTCATTTTCTTCTTCCTCTTCATCTTCTTCTTCTTCTTCTTCTTCCACATCTTTTTCTTCTTCTTCTTCTTCTAATTCTACAATTTCTTCTTTTTCTTCCTCTTTTTCTTCTTCATGTTCTTTTTCTTCTCCTTCTTCTTCTTCATCTTTCTCTTCACTTCTTCTTCTTGCTCTTCTTTTTATTTTTCATCTTCTTTTAGCTATACTTCTTCATAATCATGTTCTACTTCGTCTTCATCATCGTCCTCTTCTTCTTTTTCTTCTTCTTCTTTTTCTTCTTCTTCTTCTTCTTCTTCTTCTTCTTCTTCTTCCTCTTCTTATTCTTATTCTTCTTCTTCTACTTCTCCTTATTCTTCTTCGTCTTTTTCAACTTCTACTTCTTCTTTTTCTTCTTCATCTTCTTCTTCTCCTTTTACTTCTTCTTACACCTTTTTTTCTGCATCTTCTTCTTCTTCTTTTTCTTCTTCTTCAACTTCTTCGTCTTTTTCATTTTCTTGTTCTTCTTCTAATTCTTCTTCTTCTTCTCTTCTTTGTCATGTTCAAGTTCTTCTACCTCATCTTCTTCTTCTACTTCTTCTTCTTCTACTACTTCTTCTCTTCTTCTTCTTCTTTGTCATCTCCGTCATCATCATCATCTTCTTCTTCTTCTTCAAATTATTGCACTTCTTCTTCTTCTTCCACTTCTTCTTCCTCATCTTCTTCTTGTTCTTCCTCTACTTCTTTTTCTTCTTCTTCGGCTACTTCTTCATTTCCTTTTTCTTCTTGTTCTTCCTCTTCTTCTATGTCTTCATCATCATCATCTTTTTCTTCTTCTTCTTCTAACTCTTCTTCATCATTGTCTTCTTCTTCTTCTTCTTCTTCATCTTCTTTTTCTTCTTCTTCTTCTTCTTCTTCTTCTTCTTCCTCCTCCTCTTCTTCTTTATCCTCTTCATCCTCTTGTTCTTCTACTTCAACCTCTTCTTCTTCCTCCTCTTTATTTTATTTTTCTTCTTCTTCTTCTTCTTCTTCTTCTTCTTCTTCTTTTCTTCTTCTTCTTCTTCTTCTTTTCTTCTTCTTGTTCTTGTTCTTCTTTTTTTTTCTTCTTCTTCTCTTTCTTCTTCTCCTTCTTATTTTCTTCTTCTTCTTCTTCTTCTTCTTCTTTTCCTCTTCTTGTTCTTCTTCTTCCTTTTTTCTTCTTCTTCTTCTCTTTCTTCTTCTCCTTCATCATCTTCTTTTTCTTATTCTTATTCTTCCTCTTTTTTGTCTACTTCTCCTTCTTTTTCTTCTACTCTTCTTCTTCTTCTTCTTCTTCTTCTTCTTCTTCTTCCCCTTCTTAATCTATGTCTTCTTCTTCTTCATCTTCTTTTTCTTCTTCTACATTTACTTCTTCTTCTTCTTCTATTTATTCTTCATCCTCTTCTACTACTACTACTACTACAATTTTTCTCCTTATTATTTTTTTCTTCTTCTTCTTCTTCTTCTTCGTTTTCTTCTCCCTTTACTTCTACTTCTACTACTTCTTCTACTTATTCTTAATCATCATCATCTTCTTCTTCTTCTTCTTCTTATTGTTCTCCATCATCTTCTTCTTCTTCTTCTTCTTCTTCTTCTGCTTCTTCATCTTCATCATCATCATCATCTTCTTCTTCTTCTTTTTCACCATCTTCTTCTCTTCTTCTTCTTCTTCTTCTACACCTTCTTCTTCTTCTTCTTCTTCTTCTTCTTCCTGTTGTTCTTGATGTCCTTCTTCTTCTTCTTCTTCAACTTCTCCTTCATGTTCTTCTTCTTCTTCCTCTTCTTCTTCTTATCCACTGCTTCTTCTTCTTCTTATTCTTCTTCTTCGACTTCCTCTTCATCTTCTTCCACTTCCCTTTCTTCTTCTTGTTCTTCTTCTTCTTCATCTTCTTCTACATCATCATCAATTTATTGTCCTTTTTCTTCATTATCTTCTTTTCCATCTTCTTCATCTTCTTCTTCTTCTACTACTTCTTCTATTGCTACTTCTTCTTCATCTTCTTCTTGTTCTTCTTCCTTTTCTCATTCTTCGTCTTCTTCTTCTATTTCATTATCATCATCATCGTCATCCTCTTCTTTTTCTTTTTCCTCCTCTTCTCCGTCTTCTTCACCTTCTTTTTCTCCTTCTCCTACTTTTTCTTCTTAATCTTCTTCTACTCCTTCTCCTCTTTCTTCTTCTTCCTCTTCTTCGTCTTCCTCCTTCTTCTACAATTTCTTTTATTTTTTCTTTTTCTTCCTCTTCTTCCTCCTCTTCTTCATCTACTTCCTCCTCTACTTCTTCTTCATCTTGTTCCTCTTCCTTTTCTTCTCCTTCTTCTTTTTCTTCTTCTTCCACTTCTTCTTTATCTTCATGTTCTTCTTCTTTTTATTCTATTATTGCTTTTCTTCTTCTTCTTCTTCATGTTCTTTTTATTCTCCTTCTTCATCTTTATCTCACTCTTCTTCCTTTTCCTCTTCTTCTTGTTCTTCCTCTTCTTCTTCCTCTTTTTCTACTCCTTGTTCTTCATATTCCAATTCTTATTCCTCCTCTTCTTCTTGTTCTTCGTTATCATCTTCTTCTTGTTCTTCTGCTACTTCTTCTTCATCTCCTCCTCCTTTTTCTTCTTCCTCTACTTTTTCATCTTCTTCTTCTTCTTTTTCTTCTTATTCTTCTTCTTATTATTCTTCTTCGTCTACTACTACTACTACTACTTATTCCTCTTCTTCTTCCTTTTATTCTTCTTCTTCTCCTTCTTCTTCTACTTATACTTCTTATTGCTCTTGTTCTTCTTCTTCTTCTTCTTCTTCTTCTTATTCATGCTATTCTTCTAATTCTTCTACTTATTCTTCTTCTTCTTCTTACTTCCCTTCTTTTACTTCTTGTTCTATTTGTCCTATTCTTCTAATTCCTCTAGTTATTCTTCCTCTTCTTACTCCCTTTCTTCTTCTTGTTCTTCTTCTTATTCTTCCTATTATTTTTAATTTTTCTTCTTCAACTTCCTCTTCATCTTCTTCTTCTTCTTTTTCTTCTTCCTATTCTTCCTATTATTTTTAATTTTTCTTCTTCAACTTCCTCTTCATCTTCTTCTTCTTCTTTTTCTTCTTCTTCTTCATCTTTGTCTAGTTCTTCTGCTTCTTCTTCTTCTTATTCTACTTCTTCCTCTTCTTCTTCCTCTTTTGCTTCTTGTTCTTCTTGTTCTTTTTCTTCTTCTTCTTCTTCTTCTTCTTCTTTGTCTTCTTGAACTTCTCCATGTACTTCTTCTTCTTCTCCTTATTCTTCTACTCCTACTACTACTTCTTGATTTTCTATTTCTTCTTTTTCTTCTTTATCTTCTTGTTCTTCTTATTATTCTTATTCTTCTTCTTCTACTTTCCCTTCTTCATATTCTACTCTGTTTCTAGTTCTTCTTCTTTTTGCTATTCATCACCATCTTTTTTTTACTTCTTCTTCTTCTTCTTCTTCTTCCCCTTATTCTTCTCCTTATTCTTCTTCTTCTTTTTCTCCTTCTTCTTCTTCTTCTATTTCTTCTTTTTCTTCTTCTTCTTCCTCTTCTTCTTCTTCTTCCACTTCTACCAACTTTTCTTTCGCTTCTTTTTCAACTTCTTCTTCTTCTTCCCTTCTTCATCTTGTTCTTCTTCTTCTCCTACATCTTCTTCCACTTGTTCTTCTTTGTCATCATCATCTTCTTCTTCTTCTTCTTCCACATCTATTTCTTCTCCTTCTTCTTTCCTTTTTCTTCTTTTGCTTCATCTTCCTCTCCTTCTTCTTCTTCTTCTTCTTTTTCCTCTTCCTCTTCTCCTTTTTCTTCTTCATCCTCTTCTTCGTCATATTCCTTCTTCTACAACTTCCTCTTCTTCTTCTTCTTCTTCCACCTCGTCTTCTTCTTATGATTCTTCATCTTATTCTTCCTATTCTTGTTCTTCTTCCTCTTGTTTTTCTTCTTCCTCTTTATCTTTTTCTTCTTCTTCTTCTTCTACTTCTTCTTCTTCTTCTTCTACTACTACTACTAC
>JAIUJO010003012.1:0-2500 GCA_023846275.1 Vanilla planifolia
AAAAGAAGAAGAAGAAGAAGACGAACAAGAAGAAGGAGAAGAAGAAGAATATTAGGAAGGTAAAAAAGGAAAAACAAGAAGAGGAACAAGAAGAAGAAGAAGAAGAAGAATAAGAAGAACAAGAAGAGGAAGGAGAAGAAGAAGAAGAAGAAGTAGAGCGCCAAAAAGGAGATGATGAAGAAGAAGAAGAGGTAGTGGAAGAAGAAGAAGAAAAAGAAGAAGAATAAGAAGAAGGAGAAGGAGTAGTAAAAGAGGAAATTGAAGAAGAAGAAGAAGCAATAGAAGAAGAAGATGATGAAAAAGAAGTAGTAGAAGAAAAAGCTGGGAGAAAGACAAAGGGAGAATTAAAAACAAGAAGAAACATAATTGGAAGAAGAACAAACAGTAGACAAAAGAGAAATGGGAAGAAAAAGAAGTAATGGAAGATTGTAGAAGAAGGAGAATAAGAAGAAAAAGAAGAAAAAGAAGAGAATGAAAAAAGAGAAGAAGAAGCAGAAGCAGAAGAATGATAAGCCGAGGAAGACAAAGAATAAGAAGAAGAAGATGGAGGAGAAGGAAAAAAGAGAAGACAAAGAAGAAGAAAAAGAAGAAAAAGAAGAAGTAGAAGAAGGGAAAGTAGAAGAAGAAGATGGAGAAGTGGAAGAAGAAGAAGAAGAAGAAAATGGAGAAGGAAAATGAGAACAAGAAGAATAAGAAGAAGAAGAAGAAGAGGGAGAAGCAAAAGATGAAGAAGAAGGTGGAGGAGCAAGCAGAGAAAGAGAAGAAGTTTAAGAAAAAATGGAGAAGCAAAAGAAGAATAATAGAAGAAGAATGATAATTGAAAGAAGAAGAAGAAGAAGTAGAAAAGAAGGAAAAGAAGAAGAAGAGATGAAGAAGGAGAACAAGAATATAATAAGAAGAAGAAAGAGAAGAAGGAGAAGTGGAAGAAGGAGAAGAAAAGAAAAGTCGATGGAAGAACAAAAAGAAAGAGCAGTTAGAAAAAATGCAAAGAAAGATACTGAAGAAAAAACAAAAGAAGAAGAACAAGAAGAAAAAGTAGAGGATGATGAAGAAGAAGAAAAAGACAAAGAAGAAGAAGGAGAAGAATAGAAGAAGAAAAAGGAGTAAGATTAGAAGAGGGGGAAGAAGAAAAGGAAGGAAAAGAAGAAGAAATAGAAGGTGAAGAAGTGGATGGGGAAGGAGAAGAGAAAGAAGGAGAACAAGAAGAAGAAGGAGAAGAAGAAGAAGATGATGAATAAAAAGAAGAAAAAAAGGAGAAGAAGGAGGAGAAGAAGAAGAAGATTAAGAGTAAGAAGGAGAAGAACAACAATAAGAAGAAGAAGGAGATGCAAAAGAAGAAAGAGAGGAAGTTGAAGAAAAAGAAGAATAACAGGAAGGAAAAGAAGGAGAATAGGTGAAGAAGGAAAAGGAGAAGATATACAAGAGAGGAAGAAGAAGGAGAAAAGAAGAAGAAGAAGAAGAAGATGAAATAAGGTAAAGAAGGAGAAGATTGAGAAGAAGAAGAAGAAGATCATGATAAGGTAAAGAAGGAGAAGAACTAGAAGAGAAGAAGAAGAAGAAGAAGAAGAAGAAGAAAGAAGAAGAGGAAGAGGAAGAACAAGAAGAAAAAGAATAAGAAGGAGAAGGAGAAGAAGAAGAAGAAGAAGAAGAAGAAGAAAAAGGAAAAGAAGAAGTGGAAGAAGAAGAAGAACAAGGAGGAAAAGGGGAAGAGGAAAAAGAAGAAGAAGAAGAAGGAGAAGAATAGGGAAAAGTAGTTGAATAAAAAAAATGAATTAAATGATGATGAAGAAGAAGAAGAAAAAGAAAGAAAAAGAAGGAGAAAGAAAAAGAAGAAGAAGAAGACGGAGGAGGTTAAGGAGAGGTGAAGAAGAAAAAAAAAGAAGAAGGAGAAGATAATGTAAAAAAAGAGGTAGATGATGATGATAAGAAAAAAGATATAGAAGAAGAAGAATGAAGAAGGAGAAGAGGAAGGAAAAGAAGTAGAAGAAAAAAATAAGGAGAAAAAGGAGGAGAAGAAGAAGAATAAGAAGAAGAAGATGATTAAGAAGAAGAAGCAGAAGAAGAAAAAAGAAGAAGATGAAGGAAAAGAAAGAGAAAGAAAGAAGTGGAAGAAGGAGAAGGAGAAGGAGGAGAAGTGGAAGAAGAAAAAGAAGAAGAAGAAGAGAATAGGAAAACTTAGAGGAAGAAGAAGCATAACAAGAAAAAGAAGAATAGAAAGAAGGTGTACAAGAAGGAGAAAAAGAAGAACAAGTTCATCATGGAAATTTGATGAGAAGAAGAAGAAGTATAAGAAGATGGACAAGAAGAAGGAGATGAGGAAGAAGAAGAAAATTAAGAAGAAGAAGAACAAGGAGAAGCAGAAGTAGAAGAAGAGGAAAAAGAAGAAAAAAGAGAAGAAGGAGGACAAGAGAAAGAAATAGGTGATGGGAAGAAGAAGAAGGTAAAATAGAAGAAGAGGAAGTGGAGTAAGAAGAAGAAGAAGAAGAAGGAGAAGAAGAAG
>JAIUJO010003012.1:7500-15000 GCA_023846275.1 Vanilla planifolia
AAAAAGAAGGAAAAGAAGAAGTGAAAGAAGAAGAAGACGGAGAAGTAGAAGAAGAAGATGACGATAGAGAAGGTGGAGAAGAAGAAGAAGAATAAGAAGAAGGAGAAGATGATGAAGAAGAAGAAGAATAAGAAGAAGGACAAAGGAAAGCAGAAGATGAAGAAGAAGAAGAAGTTCAAGAAGGACGAAGGGAAGCAGAAGATGAAGAAGAAGAAAAAGAAGAAGAATATAGAGTAGAAACGGTAGGAGCACAACAAGAAAGTGAAGAATACGAAGGCGAAGAACAAGAAGCAGAAAGGGAAGGAGAAGCAAAAGAAAAAATAGAAGAAGAAGAAGAGGAAGAAGAAGAAGAGAGGAAGTAGAAGAAGAAGAAGGAGAAAGGAGAAGAAGAGGAGAAGAAGGAGAGGAAGAAGATAAAGTAGCCAAAGAAAAAGGAGAGGAAGAAGTAGAAGAGGAAGCTAAAGAAGGCGAAAGACAAGAAGAGGACAAAGAAGAAGCGGAAGAAGGACAAGAAAAAGAAGTAGAAGTAGGAGAAGATGAATAATAATAAGAAAAAGAAGAAGAAGAAACAGAAAAAGGAGGAGAGGAAAAATAATAATAATAATAATAATAATAACAATAAGAGTAAGAAGAAGAAGAAGAAGAAGAATAGCGAGTAAAAGGAGGAGGAGAGGAAGAAGAAGAAGATGAAGAGGAAGAAGATGAAGAATATGAAGAACAAGAAGAGGGAAAAGAAGATGACGATGATGAAGAAGAAGCAATAGAAGAAAAACAATAAAAGAAAGAAGAAATAGAAGAAAAAGATGGAGGAGAAAGGGAAAAAGAAGAAGAAAATGAAGAAGAAGAACAACAACAAGAAGAAGACAAATAAGAAGATGATGTTAAAGAAGAAGAGAAGCAAAAGAAGATGTAGAAGATGAAGAAGAAGAAGAAAAAGAAGCTGAATGAAAAGGAGAAGAAGGAGAAGAAGAAGAAGAAAAAGAAGAAGAAGAAGATGGGGAAGAAGAAGGAGAAGAAGGAGGAGAAGAAGAAGAAGAAGAAGATGAAGAAGAAGAAGAAGAAGATGAAGAAGAAGAAGGATGAGGAGGCGGAGGAGAAGGAGAAGAAGAAGATGAAGAACAAGATGGAGATGTAGAAGAAGAAAATGAAGAAGATGGAGAAGGAGAAGAAGGAGGAGAAGAAGAAGAAGAAGAAGAAGAAGAAGAAGGAGAAGAAAAAGAAGAAGAAAAAGAAGAAAAGAAGAAGAAGAAGAAGAAGAGGAAGAAGAAGAAAGAGAAGTAGAAAAAATAAAAGAAGGAGAAGAAGATGAAGAAGAAGAGGAAGAAGAGGAAGAAGAAGAAGAAGAAGAAGAAGAGAAGAAGAACAAGAAGAAGAAGAAGAAGTGGAAGAGTAAGAAGAGAAAGAGGAGGAAGAGGAAGAGAAAGAAGAGGAGATAGAGGAAGAAGTAGAAGAAGAAGAAGATGAAGAAGAAGAAGATGAGGACGAAGAAGAAGAAGTAGAGGAAGAAGAAGAAGAAGAAGAAGAAGAACTAGGAGAAGCTGAAGATTAAGATGAAGACAAAGAAAAAGAAGAAGAAGAAGAAGGAGAACAAGTATGCAAAGAAGAAGAAGATGAAGAAGAAGAAGAAGAAAAAGAAGAACAAGAATAAGAAAAAGAAGAAGAAGAAGAAGAAGAAGAAGAAGAAGAAAAAGAAGTAGAAGTAGAAGTAGAAGAAGTAGTAAAAGAAGTAGAAGAAGAAGGCAAAGAAGAAGCATAAATAAGAAAAAAAGGAGAAAATGATGAATAAGAAGCAGAAGAAAAAGAAGAAGCGAAAGAAGATGTGGAAGAAGGTGAAGACGAAGAACAACAAGAAAAGAAGAAGATGAATGGGAAGATGAATCAGAGGAAGTAGAAGTAAGAGAAGTAGAAGAAGAACAAGAATAAGAAGAAGAAAGAGGAGACGAAGAAGGAGGAGAAGGAAGAAGAAGAACTAGAAGAAGAAGGAGAATAAGATGATGATGAACAAGAAGGTAAAGAATTGTAAAATGGAGAACTAGAAGAAGAAGAAAAAGATGAAGAAGTAGAAGAAGAAGAAGAAGAAGAAGAAGAAGAAGATGTAGAAGGAGAAGTAAGAGAAGAAGAAGAACATAAGAAGAAGAAGAAGAAGGAGAAGTTGAAGAAGAAGGAGACGTAGAAGAAGAAGAATAATAAGAAGAAGAACAAGATCAACGAGAAGAAGGAGGAGAAGAAGTAGAAGATGAAGAATAAGAAGAAGAAGAACAAGGAGAAGAAGAGCAAGGACAAGCAAAAGAAGAAGAAGAAGAAAAAAAAGGAGAAGAAGTAGAAATTGGAGAAGCAAAAGGAGAACAAGAAGAAGAAGAAGAAGAAAAATAAGGAGGGGAAGGAGAAGAGGAAGAAGAAGAAAAAGAAGAAGAAGAAGGAGAAGAAGAAGAAGAAGAGGAAGAAGAAGGAGAAAGAGTAGAATAGGAATGAGAAGAAGAAGGCATAAAAGAAGAAGAAGGACAAATAGATGAAGTATAAGAAGGAGAAGGAGAAGAGAAGAGGAAGAAGAATAAGAAGAAGAAGAAGAAGAAGAAGAAGAAGAAGAAGAAGAAGAAGAAGGAGAAGAAGAAGAAGAAGAAGAAGAAGAAGAAAAACAAGGAGATGTAGAAGAAGAAGAAGAAGAAAAAGAAAAAGAAGAGGAAGAAGAGGAGGAAGAAAGAGAAGAAGAAGAAGAAGAAGGAGAAGAATAAGAGAGAAGAAGAAGGAGAAGTAGAAGTAGTGGTAGAAGAAGAAGAAGATTAAGAAGAAGTAGAAGAAAAAGAGGGAGAACTAGATGAAGATGAAGGAGGAGGAGGAGAAGTAAAAGGAGAAGAATAAGAAGAAGAACATGAAGGAGAGGAAACTGAAGTAGAAGAAGAAGAAGATGGAGAAGAAGAAGAATATGTAGATGAAAAAGAAAAATATGAAGATGGAGAAAAAGAAGAAGGAGAAGAAGAAGAAGGAAAAGAAGAGGAAAAAGAAGAAGAAGATGGAGAAGTAGAAGAAGAAGATGATGATGGAGAAGGAGGAAAAGAAGAATAATAATAATAAGAAGAAGATGAAGAAGAAGAAGAGGAATAGAAGAAGGACAAAGGAAAGCAGAAGATGATGAAGAAGAAGAAGATGAAGGACAATGGGAAGCAGAAGATGAAGAAGAAGAAAAAGAAGAAGAAGGTAAAGTAGAAGAGGCAGGAGCACAACAAGAAGGTGAAGAATACGAAGGCAATGAACAAGATGAAGAAAGAGAAGGAGAAGCAAAAGAAAAAGTAGAAGAAGTAGAAGAAGAAGAAGAGGAAGAAGAAGAAGAAGAAGAGAGGAAGTAGAAGAAGAAAGAGGAGAAAGGAGGAGAAGAAGAAGAAGAAGAAGAAGAAGAAGAAGAAGAAGAAAAGGAAAATGAGGAAGAAGTAGAAGAGGAAGCTGAAGAAGGCAAAAGACAAGAAGAAGACAAAGAAGAAGCAGAAGTAGGACAAGAAGAAGAAGTAGAAGTAAGAGAAGAATAATAATAATAATAATAATAATAATAAGAAGAAGAAGAAGAAGAAGAAAAGGAATAATAATAATAATAAGAAAAAGAATAAGAAGAAGAAGATGAAGGAGAAGGAGAAGAAGAAGTGGAAGAAGAAGAAGAAGAATAGCAAGAAGGAGGAGGAGAAGAAGAAGAAGATGAAGAGGAAGAAGAAGAAGAATATGTAGAACAAGAAGAGGGAAAAGAAGATGATGATGATGAAGAAAAAGAAATAAAAGAAGAACAATAAGAGAAAGAGGAAGTAGAACAAAAAGATGGAGAAGGAGAAAGGGAAAAAGAAGAAGAAGAAGAACAAGGAGAAGAAAAAAAAGAAGATGATGTTGAAGAAGAAGAGAAGTAAAAGAAGATATAGAAGAAGGAGAAGAAGAAGAAAAAGAAGGTGAATGAATAGGAGAAGAAGAAGAAGAAGAACAAGTAGAGGAAGAAGAACAATAGGAAGAAGAAGAAATAGGAGGAGAAGAAGAAGAAGAAGAGGGAAAAGGGGAAGAAGAAGTAGAAGAAGAAGAAGGATAGCAAAAGAAGAAGAAGGAGAAGGGGAAAGTAGAGGAAAAGACGAAGAAGCAAAAGTAGAAGAAGAAGAAGAAGAATAAGTCAGAGAATTAGAAGTAGAAGATGAAGAAGAAGTGTAACATGAAGATGGAAAAGAAGAAGAAGAACAAGAAGATGAAGGGGAAGAAGAATAAGTAGAAGGAGGAGGAGGATAAGAATAAGGAGAAGAAGAAGCATAAGGAGTAGGAAAAGGAAAAGCTAAGGAAGAAAAAGAAGAAGAAACAGAAGAAGTAGAAAAAGAAAGCAGTGGAAGAAACTAAAGAGGAAGCAAAAGAAGAAGAACAAGAAGAAGTAGAAGAAGAAGATGAAGAAGAAGAGGAAGAAAACGAAGAAGAAAAAGAAGAGGAATATGAATAATAAGAAGAAATAGAAGCAGGAGAAGAAGAAGAAAGAGCATTAGGAGAAGTAGATAAAGAAAAGGAAGAAGAAGTAGAAGAAAAAGAAAAGAAAGGGAAGGAGAAGAGGAAGAAGGAGAAGAAGAAGAAGAAGAAGAAGAAGAAGAAGAAGAAAAAGATGATGAAGAAGAAAAGGTAGAAGAAGAAAAAGAAAAAGAAGTAGAAGAGAAGGAAGGAGAAGGAGAAAAGAAAGAAGAAAAAGAAGAAGAAGAAGAAGAAAAAAAAGTAGAAGAAGATGTAGGAGAAAGAGAAAAGGAAGAAGAAGAAGAAGAAGATGAACATGGAGAAGAAGGAGGAGAAGGAGAAGAAGAAGTAGAAGAAGAAGAACATGATGATAATGAAGAATAAGAAGAGAAAGAACATGTAGAAGAAGGAGAAGAAGAAGAAAAAGAAAAAGAAATAATTAGATGACGAAGAAGAAAAAGTAGGAGAAGCAAAGCATGAAGAAATACAAGATGAAGAAGAATATGATGATGATGAACTAGTACAAGAACAAGAAAAAGAAGATTGAGAAGGAGAAGAAGAAGAAGCTGAAGAAGAAGAATGAGAAGAAGAAGAAGAAGAAGAAGAAGAAGAAGAAGAAAAAGAAGAAAAAAAGATGAAAAAGAAGGAGAAGAAGGAGGAGGAGAAGAAGAAGATTAAGAATAAGAAAGAGACGAACAAGAAGAAGAAGAAGAAGAAGAGGAGGAAGAAGAAGAAGAAGAAGAAGAAGAAGAAGAGGAAGAAGAAGAAGATGAAGAAAGAAAGAAGAAGACAAGATGAAGAAAAAGAAGGGGAGAAGAAGAAGAAGGAGAAGAAGAAGAAGAAGCAAAAGGAGGAGAAGAAGAAGTGGAGGAAGAAGAAGAAGAACAAGATGGTGAAGAAGAAGAAGTAGAAGAAGGAGAAAGAGAAGCAGAAAAAGAAGAAGAAAAAAAATAAAGAAGAAGAAGAAGGGGAAGAAAAGGTAGAAGAAGAACATGAAGTAGAAGAAGAAGAAGATGAAGAAGAAGGAGGAGGAGGAGAAGAAGAATAATAAGGAGAAGAAGAAAGAGAAGCAAAACAAGAAGAAGATGAAGAAAAAGAAGGAGAAAAGAAAGTAGGAGTAGGAGAAGGAGAAGGGGAAGAAGAAAAGACAAAGAAGAAGCAAAAGAAGAAGATGTCGAAGAAGAAGAACAAGGAAAAGTAGAAGGAGAAGAAGGAAAAAAAGTAAAAGAAAAAGAGAAAGAAGTAGAAGATGGAGAAGAAGAAGAAGGAGAAGAACGAGAACAAGATGGAGAAGAAGAAGAAGAAAAAGAAGGAGATGCAAAGGAAGAAGAAGTATAAGAAGATGAAGAAGAAGGATGAGAAGAAGAGGGAGAAGAACAAAAAGATGATGAAAAAGAAGATGGGGAAGAAGAAGATGAAGATTGAGAGGTAGAAGAAGAAGAAGAAGAAGATGGAGAAGGAGATGAAGAAGAAAACGAAAAAGATGAAGAAGAAGAAGAAGAAGAAGAAGAAGAAGAAGTTCATCATAGAAAAGGAGAACAAGAACAAGAAGTAGTAGTGGAAGAAGAAGAAGAAGAAGAGGAGGATGAAGAAAACTAATAATAATAAGAAGAAGGAGAAGTAGAACAAGAAGAAGAAGAAGAAGAAAAAGAAGGAGAAGAAGGAGGAGGAGAAGAAGAAGATGAAGAAAAGAAAGGAGAAGAATAAGAGGAAGAAGAAGGAGAAGAAAATGAAGAAGAAGAAGATGATGAAGAAGAAGAAGGAGAAGAAGAAGAAAGAAGAAGAAGAAGTAGTAGAGGAAGAAGAAGAAGAAATAGAAGAGGAAGAAGAAGATAAAACAAAAAAAGAAGTAATAGGAGTAGCGGAGGAAGAAGTAGAAGAAGGAAAAGAAGAAGAAGAGGATGAAGAAGAAGAAGAAATAGATGGAGAGGAAGTGGAAGAATAAGAAGGAAAAGTTTAGAAGAAGAAGAAGAAGAAGTAGAAGAAGAAGAAATAGAAAAAAAGAAAAGGAAGGTGAAAAAGAAGAAGAAGAAGAAAGAGAAGATGATAAAAAAGATGAAGAAGTGGAGGGGGAAGAAGAAGAAGAAGAAGAAGCAGAAGAAGGAGAAGAAGAAGACGAAAATGAACAAAAATAAGCAGAAGAAAAGAAGAAGACAAAGGAGAAGAAGAAGAAGGAGAAGAAGAAGAAGAAGAAGAAGAATAATAATAATAAGACTTAGAAGAAGAAGAAGGAGAACGAAAAAAAGAAGTAGAAGACAAAGTAGAAGAAGTAGAAGGTTAAGATGAAATAGTAGTAGTTGTAAAAGAAGAAGAAGAAGAAGAAGAAGAAGAAGAAGAAGATGAAAAAGAAGATGAAGAAGAAGATAAAGAAGATGCAGAAGTAGGAGAAGAAGAAGAAGAAGAAAGAGAGGGAGAAAAAGAAGATGATTGAAAAGAAGAAGTAGAGAAAGAAGAAAAAATAAGGAGAAAAAGGAGAAGAAGAACAAGAATAAGATGAAGAAAGAAAAGATGATGAAGAAGAAGAAGTGGAGAATTAATAAAAGAAGAAGAAATATATGGAAAAGGAGGAGGAGAAGAAGAAGAAGAAAATGGAGGAGATGAAGATGAAGAAGAATAAGAAGCAAAAGATGTAGAAGCAGAAGAAGAAGAAGAAGAAGAAGAAGAAGCAGAAAAAAAGAAAAAGAAGATGAAGAAGATGAAGGATAAGGACAAGAAGGAGAAGTAAGAGGAGAAGGAGAAGAAGATGAGGAATAAGGAGGAGAAGAACAAGAGGTAGAAGAAGAAGGAGAAGGAAAAAGAGAAGAAGATGAAGAAGAAGAAGAAGAAGAAGAAGAATAAGAAGGAGAAGAAGGAGAAGATGTAGAAGAAGAAGAAGAAGTAGAATATGAAGAAAAAGAAGGAGAAGAAGAAGAAGAAGGACAAGAAGGAGAAGAAGTAGAAAGGAAAAAGTAGAAGGAGAAGAAGAAGAAGAAGAATTTTGTAGAAGAAGATGAAGAAGAAGAAGAAGAAGACATAGAAGAAGGAGGAGGAGAACAAGAAGAAGAA
>JAIUJO010003012.1:17500-20000 GCA_023846275.1 Vanilla planifolia
TTATTCTTCTTTTTCTTCTTCTACTTGATTTGCTTCGTCTTCTTCCTTTTGTTCTTCTTCTTTGTCTACGTGTTTTACTTCTTTAACATCTTCTTCTTTTTCCTCTTCCTCCTCTTCTTCTTCTTATTCTACTTCGTCTTCTTCTTCTTCAACTTCTTCATTTTCTTCTTCTCTTTTTTCTTCTTCATATTATTCTTCTTCTTCTTTTTCTTCTTTCTCTTATTCTTCTTCTTCTTGTTCTACATCTTCTTTGTCTTCTATTTCTTCATCATCATCTTCTTCTTCTTCTTCTTCTTCTTCTTCTTCTTCTATTTCTTCTTCTTCTTCTTCTATTTCTTCTTCTTCTTCTTCTTCTTCTTCTTCTTCTTCTTCTTCTTCTTCCTCTACCTTTTCTTCTCTTTCTTCTTCCTCTTCTTCTTCTTCTTCTTCTTCTTCTTCTTCTTCTCTTCTTCTTCATCTTAATCTTCCTTCATCTTCTTCTTCTTCTTCTTCATTTTCTTCTACTTGTTTTCCATCTTCGTCTTCTTCTTTTTCTTCTTATTGTTCTTCTTTTTATTCTTCTACCACTTCTCTTCTTTGTTCCTCTTCTTCTTCTTCTACTTTGTGTACTTCTTCTTATTCTTCTTCTTCCTCTTCTTCTTCTTCTTCTTCTTCTTCACCATGTTCTACTTCTTCTTCTTCTTATTCTTATTCTTCGTATTCTTCTTCTTATTCTTCTTATTCTTATTCTACTTCTTCTTCTTCTCGATCTTCTTCTACCTCTTCATATTTTTCTCCTTCTTCTTCTCTATCTTCTTCTTCTCCTTCTTCTTCATCTTCTTCTACTACTTTTACTTCTTTATCTTCTTCTTATTCTTCTTCTTCTTCTTCTTCTTCTTTATCTTCTTTATCTTCTTCTTTTTCTTTTACATCTTCTTGTCTTTTTCTTCTTCTTCTTCTTCTTTGTTATCTTTGTCTTCATTCCCTTCTTCCTCCACGCATACATCTTCTTCTTCGGCTTCATCTTCTTCTTTGTCTATTTTATCTTCTTCTTCCTCTTCATTTTCTTCTTCTTTTTCCTCACCTTCTTTTCTTCTTTTCGTCTTCTTCTTAATCATCATCTACATCTTCTTCTTCTTCTTCTTCTTCTTCTTCTTCTCACTCTTCTTCCTCTTCTTCTTCTTCTTCTTCTTCTTCTTCTTCATCTTCCTCTTATTATTATTATTATTATTATTATTATGATTATCATTCTTCTTCTTCTTCTTCTTCTTCTCTGCCCTCATCTTTTTCTCCATAACTTTCATCTTCTTCGTCTTCTTCTTCTTCTTCGTTTACATGTTCTTCTTCACCTACTCCTTCTTCATCTACTTCTTCTTCTTTATCTAGTTTTTCTTCTTCTTATTCTTCTCTTTCCTCTTCTTCTTCTTCATTGTTTTCTTCTTCTCTTTCTTCTTCTCCTTCTTCTTCTCTTTCTTCTCTTTCTTATTCTTCTTGTTCATCATCTTCTTCTTCTTGTTTCTCTTTTTTTCTTCTTCTTTTCCTTCTTCTTCTACCTCTTCTACATATTCATCTTTTTCTTCTTCTTCTCCTTGTTTTTTTTTCTTCATGCTAATTTTCTTCTTCGTATTCCTCATCTTCTTCTTTTTCTTCTTCTTCTTCTATTTCTTCATCATCATCATCATCTTCTTCTTCTTTTTTCCTTCTCCATCCTCTTCTTCTTTTTCTTCTTCTTCTTCTTCTTCTTCTTCTTCTTCTTTTTCTACGTCTTCTTCTTCTTCTTCTTTTTCTACAACTTCTTCATCTTCCTCTTCCTCCTCTTCTTCTTCTTATTCTACTTCTTCTCCTTCTTCTTCTTCAACTTCTGCATTTTCTTCTTCTTCTTCCTCTTCTTCTTCTACATACATTTCTTCTTCTTCTACTTTTTATTCTTCTTCTTATTATTATTATTCTTCTTCTTCTACATCTTCTTTGTCTTCTTGTTCTTATTATTATTATTATTATTATTATTATTGTTATTCTACTTCTTAATCTTCTTCTTCCTCTTCTTTTTCATCAACTTCTTCTTTGTCTCCTTCTTCTTCTTCTTCTTTTTCTTCCTCTTCTTCTAGTTCTTCTTTTTCTTCTTCTTCTTTTCCAACTTCTTCTTCTTCTTTTTCTTCTTCTTCTTCTTCTTCTTCTTCTTCTTCTTCATCATCTTCTTCTACCTCTTCTAGTTTGACTCCATCTGTTTCTTCTTCCTCTTTTCTTCTTCTTCTTCTTCTTCTTCGACTTCTTCTTCTTCTACTTTTGCCTTTTCTTCTTTTTCTTCTTCTTCTTCTTCTTCTTCTTCTTCATCTTCTTCTACCATTTCTTGTTTTTCTTTTTCTTCCTCTTCTTCTTCTTTTTTTTCTTCTTCGTATTGATCGTCCTTTTCATCTTCTTTTTCTTCTTCTTCTTCTACAGTTTCTTCTTCTTCATCTTTTTATTTTTCTTCTTCTTCTTCTTCTTCATTGCCTTCACAATCTTCTTCTTGTTCTTCTTC
>JAIUJO010003012.1:35000-37500 GCA_023846275.1 Vanilla planifolia
TTCTTCTTCATCATCTACTTCTTCTTCATCATTATCTTCTTCTCCTTCTTTTTCTTTTTCTTCTTATTCGTCTTCTTCTTTGCCTGTATCTTCTACTTCTTCTTCTTCTTCTTCTTCCTTTTCTTCTTCTACTGCTTCCACGTCTTCTTCTTTGATTTCTTCATCATCTTTTTCTTCTTCTTCTTCTTCTTCATCATCTTCTTCTTCTTTTTCTTCATCTTCTTCTTCGTCTTCTTTTTCTTTTACTTCGTCTTCGTCTTCGACTTTTTCTTCTTGGTGTTCTTCTTCTTCTTTGTCTTCTTCTTCTTTTTGTTCTTCTACTTCTCCTCTCCTCCTTCTTCTCCTTCTTCTCCTTCTTCTTCTTCCACTTCTTATTATTCTTCTAGTTCTTTTATTCTTCTTGTTCTTGTTCTTATTCTTATTCTTATTTTTACTCTTCTTAATCTTCTTCTTCTTCTTCTTCATCTTCTTTGTCTTCTTCTTCTTTGTCTTTTTCTTCTTGTTCTTCTTCTTATTCTACTTCTTCTTCATCTTCTTCTTCTACGACATCTTTGACTTCCTCTTCTTCTTCTTTTTCTTTTTTCTTTTTTCTTTTTTCTCTTCTTCTTCATCTTCTTCTTCTTCTTCTCCTACTTCTTCTTCTTCTTCCACTTTGTCTACATCCTCTACCTCTTATTTGCCTTCTTCGTCTTTATCTTCTTCCTCTTCTTCTTCTTCTTCTTCTTATTTTTCTTCTTCATCATCTTCTTCCTGTTTTTCTTCGTCTTCTTTTTGTTCTTCTTCTTCGTCTTCTTCTTCTTATTCCTATTCTTCTTCTTATTCCTCTTTTTCTTCTTCTTCTTCTTCTTCTTCTTCTTCTTCTTCTCCTCTTTTTTCTTCTTCTTCCTCTTCTTCTTCTTCTTCATCTTCTCCTTCTCCTTCTCTTTCTCCTTCTCCTTCTTCTTCTGCTTCCTCCTCATCATCATCATCATTATCTTCTTCTTCTTCATCATCTTCCTCTTCTTCTTCTTCTTTTTCTTCCTCTTCTTATTCTTCTTCTTCTTCATCTTCTTTTTCTACTTTTTCTTCTTCTTCTTCTTCTTCTTCTTCTACTTCTTCTTCTGCATCTTCTTCTTCTTCTTCTTCAACTTCTTTTTTTCTTTTTCTTCTTCTTCTTCCTTCCCCTCTTTTTCTTCTTCTTCTCCTCCTCCTTCTTCATTATCTTCTTCTTCTTCATCATCTTCTTCTTTTTTTACTTCTTCTTTGTCTTCTTCTTCTTCTTATTCTTCTTCTTTATCATCTATTCCTTCTTCTTTGCCTTCTTCTTCTTCATCATCATCATATTCTTCTTCTTGATCTTCTTCTTCTTGTTCTTCTTTTTCTTCTTCTTCTTTCTTCTATTTCATCCTTTTCTTCTTTTTCTTCTTCTTCTACTTCTTCATCTTCTTCTTGTTCTTGTTCTTGTTCTTCATCTTCTTCTTTTCCTTCTTCTTCTTCTTGTTCTCCTTCTACTTCTTGCTCTCCTTCTTCTTCTTCTCCTTCTTCTCCTTCTCCTTCTTCCCCTTCTTCTTGTTCTCTTTCTTCTTCCCTTATTCTTCTACTTTTTATTCTTCTTCTTGTTATTCTTCAGCATTTTCTTCTTCTCCTTCTTCTTCATCTTTTTCTTCTTCTTCTTCGTCGTCTTCTTCTTCTTCTTTTTCTTCTTCTTCTTTTTCTTTGTCTTCTTCATCTTTTTTTTCTTCTTTTTCTTTTTCTTCTTCTTCATCATCCTCATCATCATCATTTTCTTTTTTTTTGGCTTCTACTTCTTCTTTGTCTCCTTCTTCTTCTTCTTCTACTTCAACTTCTTCTTCTTCTTCTTGTTCCACTTTTTCTTCTTCTTCTTCATCTTCATCTTCTTAATCTTTTTACTCTTCTTCTTCTCCTTCTTCTTCTTCTTCTACTTCACCTTCTTCTTCTTCTTCTTCTTCCCTTTCTGCTTCTTCTCCTTCTTTTTCTTTAACTTCTTCCTCTTCTTCTTCTTCTTCTTCTTCTTCTTCTTTTTCATCTTCTTCTCTTTCGTATTCTTCTTCTTCTTCTACTACTACTACTACTACTACTATTATTACTAATTCTTTTTCGTTATCATCATCACCATCATCTTCTTCTTCTTCTACTTCATCTTCATCTTCTTTTTCTACTTTTTCTTCTTCTTCTTCTTCTTCTTTTTCTTCATCTTCTTGTCCGTCTTCTTCTTCCCCTTCTTCTTCTCCTTCTTTTTCTTCATCTTCTTCTTCATCATCATCATCATTATCTTCTCCTCCATCTTCTTCTTCTTATTCGTCTTCTTCTTTGCCTTCATCTTCTACTTCTTCTTCTTCTCCCTCTTCTTCTTCATCTTCTACTTCATCCTCTTCTTCTTCTTCTTTGATTTCTTCATTGTCTTCTTCTTCTTCTTCTTCTTCTTCCTCCTCTTCTTCTTTTTCATTTTCTTCATCTCCTTCTTCACCTTCCATTTATTTCACTTCATCTTCGTCTTCTA
>JAIUJO010003012.1:40000-45000 GCA_023846275.1 Vanilla planifolia
TCTTCTTCTTCTTATTCTTCTTTTTTTCTCTTCCTCTACTTCTTGTCCTTCTTCTCCACCACCTTCTTCCTCTTCGCCTTCTTCTTTTTCTCCTTCTACTTCTTCTTCTTTGTCTACTTCCTCTACCTCTTCTCTACCTTCTTTATCTTCGTCTTCGTCTTCTTCTTATTTGTCTTCCTCTTCTTTTTCTTCTTCCTCTTCTTCATCTTCTCCTTGTTCTTCGTCTTCCTCTTGTTCTTCTTCTTCGTCTTCTTCTTCTTATTGTTCTTGTTATTCTTCTTCTTCTTCTTCTTCTTCTACTTCTTCGTCTTCTCCTTCTTCTTTTTCTTTCTCTTCTTCTTTTTCTTCTTCTTTTTCATCATCTTCTTCTTCTTCTTCTTCTCCTTCTTCTTCATCTTCTTCATCTTCTTCTTCTTCTAATTCTTCTTCTTCTTCTAATTCTTCTTCTTCTTCTTCTTCTTCTTCTTTTATCCTTCTTCTTCTTCATCATCATCAACTTCTTCTTCTTCTTTCTTCTTTTTAATCTTCTTCTTCTTCTTATTCTTTTTCATCCTCTTCTTCTTCTTCTTCTTCTTCTTCTTCTATTTCTTCTTCATCCTCTTCTTCTTCTTCTTCTTCTTCTTCTTCTTCTTTTCCTTCTGCTTCTTGTTCTCCTTCTTCTTCTTCCTCTCCTTCTTCTTCTTCCCCTTCTTGTTTTCCTTCATCTTCTTCTTATTCTTATTTTTCTTCTTTTTATTCTTCTTCTAGTTCTTCTTCTTCTTCTTCTTTTTCTTCTTCTTCTTCTTCTTCTTCTTTGCCTTCTTGTTCTTTTTCTTCTTCTTTTTTCATCATCATCATCTTCTTCTTCTTCTTCTTCTTCTTCCTCATCATCATCATCATCTTCATCTTCTTTTTCTTTTTATTCTACATCTTCTTCTTACTATTCTACGACTTCTTCTACTTTTCTTCGTCTTCTTCTTCATCTTTTTCCACTTTTTCTTCTTCTTCTTCTACTTAGTCATCCTCTTCTTCTTCTTCTTCTTATTATTATTATTACTTTTATTCTTTTTCTTATTTTTATTCTCCTCCTCCTTCAACTACTTCTCCTTCTTCATTTTCTTCTTTTTCTTCTTCTTTGCCTTCTTCTTCTTCGTTTTCTTCTATTTCATCTTCTTCGTCTTCTTTTTCTTTTACTTTGTTTTTGTCGCCTACTTCTTCTTGGTCTTCTTCTTCTTCTCCTTCTCCTTCTTCTTCTTCTTCTTCTTCTTCTACTTCTTCTTATTCTTCTCATTCTTCTTCTTCGTCTTCTTCTTCTTCTTCTTCTTCATCTTCTTCTTCCCCTCCTTTTTCTTCCTCTTCTTCTTCTTTTTCATCTATGTCTTGTTCTTTTTCTTATTATGATTCTTCTTCTTCTTCTTGTTCTTTTTCTGCTTCTTCTTCATCTTCTTCATCTTCCTCTTCTTTTTCTTCTTCTTCTTCTTCTTCTCTCTCTCTTTTTTCTTCTTCTTTTTCTACTTCTTCACCTTCTGGTCGTTCTTCTTCTTCTACCTCTTCTTCATATTCTTCTACTTCTTTGTCTTCTTCTTCTTTTTTTTTCTACTACTTCTTTTTGTTCTTCTTTTACATATTTTTCTTCTGCTTCTTCTTCTTTTTCTTCTTCTTCATCCTTTTGTTCTTCCTTTTCACCTTCTTCTTCTTCATCTTCTTCTTCTTCCTCTTTTTCTTCTTCATCTCCTTCTTCTTTTCCTTCTTCTTCTTCTTTAACTTCTTCTTCTTCTTCTACTTGTAGTTATTCTTCTTGTTCTTCTTCTTCGCCTTCTTCTTCTTCTTCTACTTCTACTTCTTCTTATTCTACTTCTTCTTCTTCTTCTTCTTCTTATTCTTCTTAATCTTCTTCTTCTTCTTGGTCTTCTTTGTCTTCTTCCACTTTGTTTTCTTCTTCTTCTTCTTCTTCTTTTCTTTTTCTTCATTTTCTTCTTCTACTTCTACTTCTTCATATTCTTCTTCTGTATCTTCTTTGACTTCTTCTTCTTCTTCTTTTTCTTTTTTTTTGATTTTTCTATTCTTCCTCTTCTTCTTCTTCTCATCCCTCTTCTTCTTCGCCTTCTTCTTCTTCTTTTTCTACTTCTTCTTCGTCTACTTCCTCTACCTCTTATTCACCTTCTTCGTCTTTGTCTTCTTCTTCTTCTTCTTCTTCTACCTCTTCTTCTTCTTCTTCTTCGCCTTCGTCTTTTTCTTCTTCTTCTTCTTCTTCGTCTTCTCCTTCTTTTTTTTCATCCTCTTCTTCTTCTTCTTCTTCTTCTTCTTCTCCTCCTCCTTCTCCTTCTTTTACTACTTCTTCTTCCTCTTTTTCTTCTCATTTTCTTATTCATCTTCTCTTTCTGCTTCTTCTTCTTCTTCTTCCTCTTTTAACTCTTCTTCTTCTTTTTCTTCTTTTTCTTCTTTTTCCTTTTCTCCTTCTTCTTCTTCTTCTTTTCTTCTCCATCTTCGTCTTCTTCTGCTTCTTCATCTTCTTCTTCTACTTTTTTTCTTCTACTTCCTTCTCTTCCTCTTCTACTTCTCCTTCTCCTCTTACTTTCTTCTTCTTCTTCCTTTTCTTCTTCTTCTTATCATCTTCTTCTCCATCTTCATCATCATCATCATTACGATCTTCTTCATCTTCTTCTTCTTCTTCTTTCTTCTTTCTTTCATCCTCTTGTTCTTGTTCTTCTTCTTCTTCTTCTACTTCTCCTTCATCATCTCTTCTTCTTCTCTTTCCCTTCTTCTTTTTGTTCTCCTTCTTTTATTCTTCTTCTCCTTCTTCTCCCTTCTCCTTCTTCCTCTTCTTCTTGTTCTTCTTCTTCATCTTCTTCTTCTTCTTCTTCTATTTATTCTTTCTTCTTGTTCTTCTTCTCTCCTACTGTTCTTCTTCTTCTCTGTTTTCTTCTTCCTCATCAATCTTCATCAACATCATCATCTTCTTCTACTTCTTCTTCGTCTTCTTCTTCTTCTTCTTCTTCATTTTCTTCTTCTTCTTATTCTTCTTCCACTTTTACTTCTTCTTCTTCTTCTTCACCCTCTTCTTTCTCCTTGTTCTTCTATATCTTCTTCTTCTTCTTCATCCTTCTTCTTCTATTTTCTTCTTCATCTTTTTCTACTACTTTTTCTTATTCTTCTTCTTCTTCTTCTTATTCTTTCTCTTATTTTTACTCTTATTCTTATTCTTCTTCTCCCCCTCCTTCTTCTGCTTCTTCTTTCTTCTTCTTCTTTTAGTTCTTCTTCTTGTTCATCTTCTTCTTCTTCTTCTTCTTCATCTTCTCCTTCTTCTTCTTCTTCTTGTTATTCTTCTTCTTCTTCTTCTTCTACTTCTTCTTCTTCTTCTCTCTTCTTCTTCCCCTTCTTCTTCTCCTTCTCTTCTTTGCCTTCTTCTTCTCCTTCTTCTTCTTTGCCTTCTTCTTCTTCTTCTTCTCCATCTTCTTCTTCTTCTTGTTCTTCTTCTTCATCTTCTACTACTACTGCTTCTTTCTCTATCATCATCATCATCTTCTTCTTCTTCTTCTAGCACTACTTCTCCTCTTCTAATTCTTCTTCTTTTTCTTCTTCTTCTTCTTCATCTTCTTGTTTTCTTCTTCTTCTTGTTCTTCCTTTTTTTCTTCTTCATCATCTTCTTCTTATGCATCATCATCTTCTTCTCCTTCTTCTTCTCCTTCTTCTCCTTCTTCTCCTTCTCCTTCTTCTTTTCCTTCTTCTTCTTCTTCTCCTTCTTCTACCTTCTTATTCTTCCTCGCTCTCTATTCTTCTTCGTCTTCTTCTTCTTCTTCTTCTTCTACTCTTCTTATACTTCTTCTTCATCTTCTTCTTCTTCCTTCTTCATCTTCCCCTTCTTCTTCTTCCTCTTTTTCTTCTTTTTCATCTATTTTCTTGTTCTTTTTCCTTATTATGATTCTTCTTCTTCTTCTTGTACTTCTTCTTATTCTTCATCTTCTTCGTCTTCCTCTTCTTCTATATATTTCTTCTTCTTTTTCTTCTTCTTTTTCTTCTTCTTCTTCTCTCTTCTCCCTCTCTTTTTTCTTCTTCTTTTTCTACTTCTTCTTCACCTTCTTGTTGTTCTTCTTCTTCTACCCTCTTCTTCTTATTCTTCTACTTCTTCTTCTTCTTCTTCTTCTTTTTCTACTACTTCTTTTTGTTCTTCTTCTTTTACTTATTTTTCTTCTGCTTCTTCTTTTTCTTCTTCTTCATCTTTTTGTTCTTCTTTTTCACCCTCTTCTTCTAATTCTTCTTCTACTTCTTCTTCATCTTCTTCTTCATCTTCTTTTCTTTCTTCTTCTCCTTCTTTTCCTTCTTCTTCTTCTTCTTCTACTACTTCTTCTTCTTCTACTACTTCTTCTTCTTTACTTCTTGTTATTCTTCTTGTTCTTTTTCTCCGTCTTCTTCTTCTTCTTCTTCCTTCTACTTCTACTTCTACTTCTTCTTATTCTGCTTCTTCTTCTTCTTCTTATTCTTCTTCTTCTTCTCTTCTTCTTATTCTTCTTAATCTTCTTCTTCTTTGTCTTTTTCTTTTTCTTCTTCTTCTTTTTCATCTTCTTCAATTTCTTCTTCTACTACTACTTCATCTTCTTGTTCTACATCTACTTTGACTTCTTCAACTACTTCTTTTTTTTCTCTTCTTCTTCTTCTTATCCTCCTTCTTCTTCGCCTTCTTCTTCTTCTTCTTCTTCTTCTTCTTCTTCTTCTTGTACTTCCTTTACCTCTTCTTTGCCTTCTTTGTCTTCGTCTTCTTCTTCTTCTACTTCTTCGTCTTCTTCTTCTTCTTCTTCACCTTCCTCTTTTTCTTCTTCTTCTACTTCTTCTTCTTCGTCTTCTCCTTCTTTTTTTCATCCACTTCTTCTTCTTCTTCTTCTTCTTCTTCTTCTCCTTCTCCTTCTTCTACTCCTTCTTCTTCTCTTTCTCTTCTTCATCTTCTTATTCATCTTCTATTTCTACTTCTTCTTCTTCTTCTTCGCCCTCTTTTAATTCTTCTTCTTCTTCTTCTTCTTTTTCTT
>JAIUJO010003012.1:52500-55000 GCA_023846275.1 Vanilla planifolia
CTACGACTTATCTCAAACCTATTTGGGTTTTTCTGGGCTCAACTAAAACCCTAGGCTTTTGCACAATGCCGGGATGCCCTTACCCGAAAGAAAAGAATACAAAAAATGGAAAAACTTAAAATAACTTTAAGAGAAATAAGAGGCACTCATGATTGAAAAATAGAGGAATAGAGATTGAAAGATTGTTGAAGCAAAAACCTCTGCCACTTTCTCTTTATGAAATTGGAAGCATTGTATTCACATGATTTTTCTTGAAATCGTGATATGAAAGCTTCTAGATCTTAGTAAATATAACCCATAAAAGTTCTTCATCCTTCCCGATTTTTAGAGCTTAATTTTGAGCTCTAAAATCACTCCTAACAGCTCTAAATGAACTAGTCGTTTGGGTAATGAAGGGAAAGCATCCATCGTCTTATTCGAGGCCCAAAAATGGATGTTTCTGATTGAATCTTGTTTTTACCGTTCGAGATTAATCCTGGTCATTGGATCTAAGTGGCCTTGGTCTGGACCTTTTGATTGCGTGCAAGTGTCCTGCATGTATTAGTATAATGTGTCCAAAAACTAGTCAAATTAAAATAGTTATTGCAGTGATTACACATCGTAGAGCATATCTGCTCAGCCTGGGTTCGATTCTCCTTCTTGTCATTTTACGCTGATTAATCTTAGCCGTTCGATCTCGCTTGCCCTTCCATCATCTTTGACAATCAGATTGGACTTTAGTCCCATATTACCCAAATAACTTTGTTATTGTACTTTATAAGAATTCAGTTCATTGACTCTTGAACCACTTGGGGTTGGCTCCCCCTTCCTTGACCAAGATTTCATCACTTGGTTCGAGTTGACTTGATCTTGCACGGTTCCGTTTAGCATTCTTGAAGGTTGAATTTGTCGTGTTCCGTTCAGCATCGCCTGTGGCCTGAATTTACCATGCTATGTTCTGTGTTGCTTGTGCCCTGGATTCTTTTGGACTACAAGCACCCCTTCCAAGTCAATGCACCAATTTTTATATTTATTTTTTTAATTTCTAAAAGTCTGGATGGGCCAATGGTCGGGTCTGGTCGACCGGCCAAATGCGATAGTGAAAATTTTTGGGAGTAACATTGTTTTAGGGTATTTTGTGGGAATTTTTGTGCAAAAAGTTTCAATATAAGTCTACAAAAATAATTTTATGTTATCATAGTATCATAAGTTTTCTAAATGACTATAAAAATAAATTAATGAAAAATAATTCTTAAATAATTTTAAAAAATCAAATACCAATGTCTATATTTTTCGTCAATAATGCTTGGCCCAAAAATCAAAAATCAATAATTATTAATTTTATAATATTTTTAAATATTAATACTACTAGTGTGCCACAACATCTCAAAATTTGGATATATCAAATTTTAGAAAAATAAAAAGAAAATCAAGTATGAAAACTTTAGTGCATGTCTTCGATTTCTTTGAAGCTTGCCATGACCCCAAAAGCCTTGAAGACCACTTATTTAGACATTTAAAGTTTATGGCTTGACTTAATTAAAAATTAACAATTTTATTTAAAGCAAGCCCATATGAGATATAAACATTTGTGCTCGACTCATAAAAAAAAAGGGTGTAAAAACTACTACTTCTTCTTGTTCTACTTCTACTTGTTTTACTTCTTCTTTTTGCTCTTCCCCTTCTTTTTCTTCTGCTTCTTCCTTTTCTTCCTCTTCTTCCTCTTCTTCTACTTGTCATTCTTCTTCTTCTTCTTCTTCTTCTTCTTCTCCTTCTTCTTCTTTATCTTCTTCTTAATCTATTTCTTCTTCTTCTTCTTCTTCTTCTTTTTCATCTTTTTCCTCTTCTTCTTTTCCTTCTTCTTCTTCTTACTTTTTCCTCTTCTACTTCTTATTCTTCTTCTTCTTCTTCCTCTTCTTCTTCTTCTTCTTCTTTCTTCTTCTTCTTCTTCATCATCCTCTTCTTGTCCTTCTTCTTCCTCATCGTCTTCTTCTTCTTCATCTTCTTCTCCTACTTTATGTTCTTCTATTTCTTCTTCTAATTCTTCTTCTTCTTCTTCTTCTTCTTCTTCTTCTTCTTCTTCTACTTCTACTTCTTTTTCTTCTTCTTTTTCTTCTTTTTCTTCCACTTCTTCTACTTCTTATTCTTCTTCTTATTCTTTTTCTTCTTCTTCTTCTTCCTCTTCTTTTTCTTCGTCTTCTTCTTCTCCTTTTCCTTCTTCTTAATCTTCGTCTTCTTCTACCTCTTTATCTACTTCTTCATCATCATCACCTTCTTTTTCATCATCATCATCTTCTTCTTCTTCTCTTTCATTTTCTTCTTCGTTCTTTTCTTCTTCCACTTCCTTTTCTTCATCTTCCTCCTCTTCTTCTACTTCTTCTTACTATACTTCTTCTTTTTGCTCTTCCTCTTCTTCTTTTTGTTTTGTCTTCTTTTTCTTCTTCGTCATCATCATCTTCTTCTTCTTCTTCCTTTTCATCATCCTCTTTCTTTTCTTCTTCTACTTCTTCTTCTTCTTCTT
>JAIUJO010003012.1:60000-63767 GCA_023846275.1 Vanilla planifolia
ATGCTTCAATCTATGAGGGCTAAGGCTTCCATTGTGTCTTTTTTGAGTTCATTGTCGTTGTCCAAATTGTAGTTAATTGAATTGGTGAAGCTTAAAAATTCTTCATTGGCTTGCTGTCCAATTCTTCCCAACTTTATTTGTTTTAGGAATTGAGTCTTTTTCTTTTCTCGTTGGGTAATATCTTTAAGGTCTATGGCTAATGTGTCTAATAAGAAGATTGTTTTACCACCATAAACTTGTTTGGCAAGATATTTTGCTCCGAAGTCTAATTTCTAAAAGAATTCTTGGGTTGCTCGCCATCTTTAATCTTCTTCAGAGAAAATTCAGTCTTGAATTCCTCTAATTTTGGTGTCTCGGTAGCCTTAATGCCTAAAGTTCTATTGTAGGAGAGAGATTGATATATTCTCTTTCTTTCCATATTGACCATATACGAAATACAAAAATTGTTGAAAATTTGTTGGAATAGTTAGAAAGTTTGCACTGGCAAATATCAGGTATATATCCCATATAATCCTCAGGATACATGGTGTTTATATATACTTCGTGTACAATCCCCTTTTTGATATGTTGTTGATATTTTGGGATTTCATGAAAGCACACTGTAAGACATGGTCTTTCGTCTTCTGTATATACAACTTCTTCATTATCAAAGAGTTGCTTAATATTTCTCTCTTCTAATTGTCTAAAAAAGAGATCCAATTTGTCTTCATCTAGAATATTCTATTGATACAATTGTAACATCTCTTGAACATTTACTTCTATTTCCAATTTTCTTGACAGTCCATTCTTAATGTTGGCTTGATGTAGAAGGGATAAAAAATCCTTAATTCTGAAATGAATCTAATCAGAAGTTTGGATTTTTGAGAAAATTTTTGAAAGACTTTTCGTTGTATTGAGTTATTGCTCTAAATTTATTAGAGCAGATGACTGTGTAGTCGAACATCTCAAAAGAAGTGTTTCCAAAGTATTTCTGTATGTGTCTTCCTTGTTCGTTTGCAGGAAAACTACTTGTTAAGCTACAAGTAACATTTTTCCATTTGCATTAAGAAATAATTGGTAGTTCGCCAATTGTTACTTTGAATGACTCGAAAGCAACCATTTATTTTGTTAAAAAAGTCGAGATATGTTGCCCTTAAGTCATTATTGTACCAGTCCTTCGTTACGATGGTAGCATATGATTTTCCTCTTTCAGTTTAACTTACTAGAGCTTTTCTTCCAGGTAGTGGATTTGTTAGTTGGGTTTTTTCTAGAATTTTTGCTTTTACTACATGTTAACCAGCCAGATGGGCTTCTAAAATTCCAGCCTAATGAGCTTTGGAACTTTTGACCTGATGGTCCTTCGTCAATTCGGCCTGTTGGGCCTTAGATGATTCCGCCTGATGGGTCTTTGCTATTTTGGCCTATTGGGCCTTAGCTGTTTTTGGAGAATTTCTATAAATTCCCCATATTGTTTCATTTTTAAGACGAAACTTTTCAAGAATAGTAGTTCCTCTTTGTTCATGGCTTGGTAAAAAGATCAGCAATAGTGTTAGTAAAACTAGGAATTTACATAATAGTATAAGTAATAATTTCAAGGTATAAAGCAAGACGTATATGTCTTAAATTTTCTTCAGAGTTATTTATTGTCTTTTTCTGTAAAAATTGGGCAACAGATTTATGGTCAGTTTCGATTTTAAATACTCTATGGAGTAAATATATTTTCAAACTTTTAATAGGATAATTTGATAGCTAATAATTCTTTATCATATGTGACATATTTACTTTGAGTTTTTGTGAATTTACCTTAAGTATATACTACTCTTTTGGTTGTATTTGCAATAAGAACACCAGACCAAAAAACGGTCAGACGCATCAATTTGCAAAGTTATTTTATCTTCCTCTTTGGGAAAATGAAGTATTTATTTTGTTATAACAAATTCTTTTATTTCTTGTATTTCTCTTTGTTCGTCTTTTGACAAGAGATTGGTATTTTTTTTGTACTCCAGTGACGAGGTTGTTCGCTAGTTGTTTTTCTTATTTAGCTTGTTCTTCAGCTAATTGTTTTTGTAATAATTTTATTTTTAGAAGAAAGTTTTGGTATAAACTTTCGTCCATAATTTAAGAGTCTTAAAAAACTCTATAATTGTTTTAAATTAGTAAAATTTCCTAAAAATTGATTTCTTTTTAAATAGTTTGATTTTTTTGGACATAAGCTAATGCCTTGATTGAGCATGATTTTAATGATATGTAAAAGATGTTCTTTATGTTCTTTCTCTATTTGAGAAAACACATGAATATTATCTATGTAAACAACAACATTTGGTAAATGTCCAAAAATAGAATTCATTCATTTCTAGAATATTTGTGGAGCATTTTTTAATCCAAATGCATGACTAATCACTCGAAATGCCCTTGTGGATAAATAAAGGCTGTTAGTTTTATTGATGTTTGATTAGTGAGTTTAATTTGCCAAAATCCCAGATTTTGCATCAAATTTGTTATAATATTTTGCACCTTGTACTTTGTTTTATTAGGTGCTCAGTGGTTGGTATAAAGTAACCATCGAATTTAGTGTAAGAGTTTAACTTACGGTAATTGATAACCATCTGGCTTTTCGCGTTCATTTTTGTGTGATTTTGTACTATGAAAGCTAGAGAAGAATGAGAGCTGTGGCTCTTTTGAATTAGTTTAAGATGTAATAGTTCTTGTATTTGACTATTAAATTCTTGTTTGTCAATAGGAGATACCATGATACTATTGACATGTATATTGGTATTTTGATATTGTTCTAAAAGTTCTATAGAACAATATCTAGGGGATTTTTCAAACTATTTTAATAGACCATTAGAGTATAAAGGTTCAAGGAGCTTATGCATAGTTTTCTCAAATGGAGTAGTAGTTGGAATATTGTAGGAATAAAAGCTGTGGATAAGAAGTATAAGTTGTTGAAGATGGCCAATGAGGCATGTTGGAGAGGGGGAATTATCACCAACGCTGTGCTGTAGGAGAAAAGTGAGGGGCAATTCGAGTCAAAAGAGGGAAACGTGGAATGGAGTGTCCATATAATGAAAAAAAGTGAGTATTGAATGGTGCCAGATGGCAAAGATTGTCAAGTCCTAATAAATAATTAGTATTAAATCAATTGGTAGTAGGGCAAAGATGAAGTGATAGGTATTAATGGTGTTATGGATATCAGGTAGAGATATTGAAAGATTAGCAACTTAAGGGTTACAGGAACTTGTTTACCCCATAAAAATTGGTTAGAAGTGTTTTGGTTTCTAATGGAAGCCAAAACTGCTTTGCGATAAAAACTTGCTAAAGCGAACTAGCTTCGGCACCAATATCCAACAAAGCATGTACTATTATATCTTCATATTTTGGAAGATGGATAGTTAATGGTAAATAGATATGGGCCTAAGCTCTCTTTTTAAGCACATTACGGTGGTGTTATTGGCTTTTTAAATAATTGAGCACTATTGTCAAGAAGTCATAAAGTACGACCTTCGATTGGATTGTCAATATGGAAGCTTGGGCGGCTTGCCAAAAGAGATTGTGTAGAGGATTCACCTTCTTCGTAATTTCTAAGAATAATAAGAGAGGAAGAAGTGTGATCAATTGGATTTTTGGTAATTGTAGAAATTATAGTGCTAGAGGCAATAAAGTATTCTACAGGTAATTGTCCCCTTTGGTTTTAATGTTTTGATAAATAGTTGTATGTCATTATCATGATTTAGATGTTGTATATCTACTAATTGTGATTGTATTGTTTTACCAGTACCAATGTCAAA
>JAIUJO010001177.1:32500-37500 GCA_023846275.1 Vanilla planifolia
GAAGAAGAAGAAGATAATGATGATGATAATGAAGAAGAAAAAAAAATGAATAAAATCAATAATAATAATAATATTAATAATAATATGAACTAGAAAGAAGAAGAAGAAGTAGAAGAAGTAAAAGAATAAGAAGAAGAAGAAGAAGATGAAGAAGATAAAGAAGAAGAAGAAGCAGGAGGAGAAGAAGAAGAAGAAGAAGAAGAAGAAGAAGAATATGAAGAAGAAGAAAAGGAATAATAATAATGATAATAATAATAATAATAATAATAATAATAATAATAATAATAATAATAATAATAATAATTAGAAACAAGAAGAAGAAGAAGAAGTAGAAGAAGAAGAATAAGAAGAATAAGAAGAAGAAGAAGAAGAAGACAAAGAAGAAGAAGAAGAAGAAGAAGAAGAAGAAGAAGAAGAAGAAGAAGAAAAAGAAGAGGAAGAAAATGTAGGAGAATAAGAAGAAGAAGAAGTATAAGGAGAAGAAGACGAAGAAGAAGAAGAAGACAAAAAGAAGAAGAAGAAGAAGAAGAAGAAGAAGAAAAAGAAAAAGAAAAAGAATAAGTAGAAAATGAAGAAGAAGATGAAAAAGCAAAAAAAGAAAAGATTGAGGTAGAAGAAGAAGAAGGTTAAGTAGAAGAAGAAGATGAAGAAGAGGAAGAAGAAGAAGAAGAAGCAAAAGAAGAATAAGAAGAAGTAGAAAAAGATGAAGAAGATGAATAAGAAAATGCAAAAGTTGAAGAAGAAGAAAAAGAAGAAAAAGTGGAGGAAGAAGAAGAAGAAAAAGTAGTAGAAGAAGCAGAAGAACAAAAAGAAGAAGTAGAAGAAGGAGAAGTTGAAGAAGAAAAAGAAGAAGAAAAAGAAGAAGAAGAAGAAGAAGAAGAAGAAGTTGAAGAAGAAGAAAAAGAATAATAATAATAATAATAATAAATAATGATTAGAAGAAGTAGAAGAAGAAGAAAAAGAAGAAAAATAACAAGTTAAAGTAGAAGAAGAAGAAGTAGAAGAAGAAGAAAAAGAAGAACAAGCAAAAGAAGAAGTACAAGAAGTAGGAAAAGAGGAAGAAGAAGAAGAAGATGAAGAAAAAGAAGAAAAAGAAAAAGGTTGAAGTAGAAGAAGAAGAAGAAGAAGAGGAAGAAAAAGAAGAAAAGGTAGAAGAAGATGAAGATGATGAAGAAGAAGAAATAAAAAAAGGTGATGAAGAAGAAAAAGAATGAGAAAAACCAGAAGTTGAAGAAGAAGAAGAAGTGGTGGAGGAAGAAGAACAAGAATAAGAAGTAGAATAAGAAGAAGAAGAAGATTTTGATGAAGAAGTAGAAAAAGAAGAAGAAGAAGAAGAAGAAGAAGTTGAAGAAGAAGAAAAAGAATAATAATAATAATAATAATAATTATAATAACGATAATAATAATAATAATAATAAAAAAAAGAAGCAGAAGAAGTAGATGAAGTAGAAGAAGAAAAAGAAGAAAAATAAAAAGTTGAAGTATAAGAAGATGAAGAAAAAGAAGAAGAAGAAGAAGAAGAAAAAGAAGAAGAAGAAGAAGAAGAGGGCAAAAAAGAAGAACAAACAGATAAAGAAGTAGAAGAAGTAGGAAAAGAGGACGAAGAAGAAGAAGAAGAAGAAGAAGAAGACGAGGAAGAAGAAGAAGTAGAAGAAGATGAAGAATAAAGAGAAGAAGGAGGAGGAGAAGAAGAAGAACAAGAAGTTGAAGAAGATGAAGAAAAAGAAGAAGTAGAAGAACAAGAAGTAGAAGTAGTAAAAGAAGAAGACAAAGAAGTAGAAGAAGGAAATGATAAAGAAGAAGAAGAAGAAGAAGAAGAAGAAGTAGAAGAAGAAGAAAAAGAAGAAAAAAAAGAAGTAGGACAAACGAAGAAGAAGAAGAAAAAGAAGAAGAAGAAGAAAAAGAGGAAGTAAAAGAAGAAGAGCAAGAATAAGAAGAAGAAGAAGAAGAAGTGCAAAAAAAGCAGAAAAAGAAAAGATTGAGGTAGAAGAAAAAGATTAAGTAGAAAAAGATGAAGAAGAAGAAGAAGAAGAGGAAGAAGAAGAAGAAGAAGAAGAACAAGAACAAGCAGAAGAAGAATAAGAAGAAGAAGTAGAAAAAGATGAAGAAGAAGAATAAGAAAAAGTAAAAGTTGAAGAAGAAGAAAAAGAAGAAGTGGAGGAGGAAGAAGAAGAAGAAAAAGAAGTAGAAGATGCAGAAGAAGAAAAAGAAGAAGTAGAACAAGAAGAAGAAGAAGAAGAAGAAGAAGAAAAAGAAGAAGAAGAAGAAAAAGAAGAAGAAGAAGATTATGATGAAGAAGTAGAAAAAGAAGAAGAAGAAGAAGAAGAAGTTGAAGAAGAATAAAAGGAATAATAATAATAATAATAATAATAACAATAATAATTAGAAAAAGAAAAAGTGGAAGAAGAAGAAGAAGAAGAAAAATAAAAAGTTGAAGTAGAAGAAGAAGAAGAATAAGAATAAGAAGAGGAAGAAAAAGAAGAACAAGCAAAAATAGAAGTATAAGAAGTAGCAAAAGAGGAAGAAGAAGAAGAAGAAGATGAAGAAAAAGAAGAAAAAGAAAAGATTGAAGTAGAAGTAGAAGAAGAAGAAGAAGAGGAAGAAAAAGAAGAAAATGCAGAAGAAGAAGAAAAAGAAGTTGAAAAAGATGATGATGAAGAAGAAGAATGAGAAAAACTAGAAGTTGAAGAAGAAGAACAAGAAGAAGAAGGGACAGAGGAAGAAGAAGAAGATTATGATGAAGAAGTAGAAGAAGAAGGAGAAGGAGAAGAAGAAGAAGAAGAAGAAGAAGAAGTTGAAGAAGAAAAAAAGAATAATAATAATAAAAACAATAATAATAATAATAATAATAATAATAATAATAATAATAATAATAATAATAAGAAGAAAAAGAAGAAGCAGAAGAAGAAAAAGAAGAAAAATAAAAAGGTGAAGTAGAAGAAGAAGAAGAAAAAAAAAGAAGAAGAAGAAGAGGACGAAAAAGAAGAACAAACAGATGAAGAAGTAGAGGAAGTAGGAAAAGAGGAAGAAGAAAAAGAAGAAGAAAAAGAAGAAGAGGAGGAGGAGGAAGAAGAAGAAGAATAGGAAGAAGATGAAGCAGAAGAAGAAGATGAAGAATAAAGAGAAGAAGATGAAGAATAAAGAGAAGAAGAAGAGGAACAGGAAGAAGAAGAAGACGAAGAAGAAGAAGTAGAAGAAAAAGAAGAAGAAGTAGGAAAAGAAGAAGAAGAAGAAGAAGAAGAAGACGAAGAAGACGAAGAAGACGAAGAAGAAGAAGTTGAGGGGTAAGAATAAAAAGAAGAAGAGGAACAAGAAGAAGAAGAAGTAGTAGAAGAGGAACAAGAAGAAGAAGAAGTAGAAAAGGAAGAAGAAGAAGAAGAAGAAGAAAACGAAGAAAAAGAAAAGGTATTTTTAGAAGAAGAAGAAGAAGTAGAAGAGGAGAGGAAGAAAAAGAACAAAAGACAGAAGAAGAAGAAGAAGAAGAAGATGATGAAGAAGAAGAATTAGAAAAGATGATTATGAAGAAGAAGAATGAGAAAAAACAGAAGTTGAAGAAGAAGAAGAAGAAGAATTGGTGGAGGAAAAGAAGAAGAAGAAGAAGAAGTGGTGGAGGAAAAGAAGAAGAAGAAGAAGAAGAAGTAGATTATGATGAAGAAGTAGAAAAAGAAGAAGGAGAAGAAGAAGAAGTTAAAGAAGAAGAAGAAGAAGAAGGTGAAGAAGAAGAAAAAGAATAATAATAATAAGAAAAAGAAGAAGTAGAAGAAGAAGAAGAAGCACAAGAAGAAAAAGAAGAAAAATAAAAAGTTCATGTAGAAGAAGAAGAAGAAAAAGAAGAAGAAGAAGAAGAAGAGGACAAAAAAGAAGAACAAACAGATAAAGAAGTAGAGGAAGTAGGAAAAGAAGATGAAGAAGAAGAAGCAGAAGAAGAAGAAGATGAAGATGAAGAAGAAGATGAAGAATAAAGAGAAGAAGAAGGAGAAGAAGAAGAAGAAGAAGAAGAAGAAGAAGAAGACAAAGAAGAAGAAGAAGTAGAAGAAGAAGAAGAAGTAGTAAAAGAAGAAAAAGAAGTAGAAGAGGAAAAAGAAAAAGAAGAAGAAGAAGAAGAAGAAAAAAAGAAAAAGAAAAAGTAGAAACGGAGGAAGAAGAAGAAGAAGAAAACGTAGAAAATGAAATGGTTGAATTAGAAGAAGAAGAAGAGGAAGAGCAGGAACAAGAAAAAGTAGAAGTTGAAGTAAAAGAAAAAGAAGAAGAAGAAGATAAAGAAGAGGAAGAAGAAGAAGAAGATAAAGAAGAGGAAGAAGAAGAAGAAGAAGAAGAAGAAGAAGAAGGAGAACAAGAAGAAGAATTAGAAGAAGAAGAAGAAGAAGAAGAAGTGTAAGAAGAAGAAGAAGAAGAAGGGGAAGAAGATAAAGAAGAAGAAGAAGAAGTAGTAGTAGTAGTAGAAGAAGAAGAAGAAGAAAAAGAAGTTGAAAAAGATGAAGAAGAAGAAGAAGAATGAGAAAAATTAGAAGCTAAAGCAAAAGATGAAGAAGAAGAAGAAGAGGAAGAATTGGAGGAAGAAGAAGAAGAAGAAGAAGAAAAAGAAGAAGAAAACGAAGAAGAAGATTATGATGAAGTAGTTGAAAAAGAAGAACAAGAAGAAGAAGAGGAAGAAGAAAAAGATCTAGAAGAAGAAGAAGAAGAATAAGAATGATAATAATAATAATGATAATATTAATAATAGCAATAAGAACAAGAAAAATTGGAAGTAGAAGAAGAAGAAGAAGAAGAAGAAGAAAAAGAAGAAAAATAAAAAGTTAAAGTAAAGGAAGAAGAGGAAGAAGAAGAAGAAGTAGAGGAAAAAAAAGAAGAACAAGCAGAGGACAAAAAAGTTTAAGTAGGAAAAAGGAAGAAGAAGAAGAACAAGAAAAAAAAGTAGAAGAAGAAGAATAATAACAAGAAGAAGAAGTGGAAGAAAAAGTAGAAAAAGAAAAGATTGAGGTAGTAGAAGAAGAAGAAGA
>JAIUJO010001177.1:52500-55000 GCA_023846275.1 Vanilla planifolia
GAAAAAGGAGAAGAAGAAGAAGAAGAAGAAGAAGTAGAAAAAGAAGAAGAAAAAGCAAAAGTTGAAGTAGAGGAAGAAAAATAAAAAGAAGAAGAGGAAGAAGAAGAAAAAGAAGAAGAAGATGAAGAAGAAGAGGAGGAGGAGTAAGAAGAAGAAAAAGAAGAAGAAATGGAAGAAGAAGAAGAAGAAGAAGTGGAAGAAGATGAAGAAGAAGAAGAAGGAGAAGAAGAAGAAGTAGAAAAAAAAGATCTTGAAGAAGAGGTAGAAGATTAAGAAAAAAGAATATGTATAAGTAGTCAAAATAGAAGAAGAAGAAGAAGAAAAAGAAGAAAAAGAAAAAAAAGAAAAAGTTGAACTAGAAGATGAAGAAGAAAAAGAAGAACAAGTACAAGAAGAAGAAGTAAAAAAAAGGAGGAGGAAGTAGAAGAACGAGAAAAAGTAGAAGTTGAAGTAAAAGAAGAAGTGAAGGAGGAGGAAGAAGAAGAAGAAAACAAGTATAAGAAGAAGAAGAAGAAGTAAAATAGAAGGAAAATAGAGAAGTAGAAAAAGAAGAAGAAGAAGGAGAAGAAGATTATGATGAAGAAGTACAAAAAGAAGAAGTAGAAGAAGAAGAAGAAGGAGATCAAGAACACATTGGAAGAAGAAGATGAAGAATACAAGAAGAAGATGTCGAAGTAGAACAAGAAGAAGAAGAAACAGAAGTTGTAAAAGAAGAAGAATAAGTAGTAGAAGAAGAAGAAGAAGGTGAACAATAAGAGGATAACGAAGAAGAAGAAGAACAAGAAGAAGAATGAATAGTCGAAAAAAGAAGAAGAAAAAGAAGAAGTAGAAGAAGAAGAAGAAGAAGAAGAAGAAGAAGAAGAAAAAGAAGAAGAAGATGAAGAAAGAATAAAACAAAAGAAGAAGAAGAAGAAGAAGAAGAAGAACAAGAACAAAAAGAATAAGAAGAAGAAGAAGAAGAAGAAGAAGCAGAAGAAGAAGAAGATGTTGAAGAATAAAAAGACAAAGGAAATTAAGAAGAAGAAGAAGAAGGAGAAGCAGAAGAAGAAGAAGAGGAAGAAGTAGAGGAAGAAGAAGAAGAAGAAAAATAAGAAGAATATGATAAAGAAGAAGAAAGAAGAAGTAGAAAAAGAAGAGGTAATAGAAGAAGAAGAAGAAGAAGAAGTAGTAGAAGAATAAGAAGAAGAAGATGAGGAAAAAGAAGAAGAAGAAGAAGTAAAAGAAGAAGTAAAGAAAAAGAAGGAAAACAAGCAGAAGATGAAGAGAAAGAAGAAAGAAGAAGAAGAAGAAGAAGAAGAAGAGGAACAAGAAAAAGAAGAGGAAGAAGAAGAAAAATAAGAAGAAAAAGAAGAAGAAGAAGAAGAAGAAAAATAATAATAAAAAGAAGAAGGAAAAGAAGAAGAATAGATAGAAGATGAAGAAGAAGAAGAGGAAGTAGAAAAAAGAAGTTGAACTAGAGCAAGGCAAAGAAAAAGTATAAAAAGATGAAGTAGAAGAAAAATAAGTTAAAGAAGAAAAAGTAGAGAAGAAAAAGAAGTAGAGGAAGAAGAAGAAAAAGAATAAAAAGAAAAAGAAACATGAAGATGAAGAAGAAGAAGTAGAAGAAGAAGAAGAAGAAGTATAAAAAGTAGTAGTAGTAGAAGAACAAGAAGAAGAAGAATAATAAGAAGAAGAAGTTGAAAAACTAGAAGAAGAAGTAGAACTAGAATAAGAATAATGAAGATGAAGAGGATGACGTAGAAGAAGAAGTAGTAGAAGAAGAAGAAGAAGAAGGATGAAGAAAAAGAAGCAGAAAAATAAGTGGTAGTAGAAGTAGAAGAAGCAGAAGAAGAAGAAGAAGAAGAAGAAGAAGAAGATGGAGAAGAAGAAGTAAAATAAGAAAAAGAAGAAGAAGAAGAAGAAGAAGAAGATGATGATGAAGAAGAAGAAGAAGTAGAAAAAGTAATAGAACAAGAACAAGATGAAGAAGAAGAAGAAGAACAAGAAGAAGAAGAAGAAGAAGAAGAAGAAGAAGAAGAAGATGAAGAAGAAAAAGATGAAGGGGATTAAAAAGAAAAAGAAGAAGAAGAACAAGTAGAAGAAGAAGTAAAAATAGAAGAAGATGATGAAGAAGAAAATGTAGTAGTTGAAGAAAAAGAAGAAGAAGAAGAAGGAGAAGAAGAAGAAGAAGAAGAAAAAGAAGAAGTAGAAAAAGAAGAAGAAGAAGAAGGAGAAGAAAGAAGAAGAAGAAGATGGAGCAGAATAAGAAGATGAAGAAGAAAGAAGAAGAAGTAGAACAAGAAGAAGTAGATGTAGAAGAAGAAGAAGAAGAAGAACAAGAAGAAGAAGAATATCAATAAGAAGAAGTTGGAGAAGAAGAAGAAGAAGAAGAAGAGAAAAGAAAAAGTTGAAGTGAAAGAAGAAGAAGAGGAGGACGAAGAAGAAGAAGAAGAAGAAGAAGAAGAAGAACCAAAATAAGAAGAAGAAGAAGAGGAAGAAGAAGGAGAAGCAGAAGAAGAAG
>JAIUJO010001046.1:5000-22500 GCA_023846275.1 Vanilla planifolia
GAAGAAGTAGTAGAAGATGAAGATGATGATGATGATGATGAAAAGAGGAAGAGGAAAAAGAAGAAGAAGAAGAATAAGAAGAAGAAGAAGAATAAGAAGTAGAAGAAGAAGAAAAAGTGGAAAAGAAGTAGAAGAAGAAGAAGAAGAAGAAGAAGAAGAAGGAGAATATGAAGAAGGAGAAGAAGAAGAAGAAGAAGAAGAAGTAGTAGAAGAAGCACAATAAGGAAAACAAGAAGTAGAAGAAGAAGAAGAAGAAGAAGGAGAAGAAGAAGAAGAAGAAGAAGAAGAAGAAGATGAAGAGGACAAAAATGGAGAAGAAGAAGAAGAAGAATAAGAAGAAGAAGAATGAGAAAAAGAAGAATTAGAAAGGAGCAAGAAGAAGAATAAGAATATAAAGAAGAAGAAGAAGTAGAAGAAGAAGATGAAGAAGAAGAAGAAGAATTGGTGGAAGAAGAAGATGTTGAAGAAGAAGAAGAATAAAAAGAAGAAGGTGATGAAGTTAAAGAAGATGAGAAAGTATGGAAAGAAGAAGTAGAAGAAGAAGAAAGAAGAAGGAGATGAAGAAGAAAAAAAGAAGAAGTGGTAAAAGAAGAAGAAGAAGAAGAAGAAGAAGAAGAAGAAGAAGAAGAGCATGAAAAAGAAGAAAAGGTAGAAGAAGAAGAAGAGGATGATGATGAAGAAGAAAAAGATGAAGAGAAGAGAAAGAAGAAGAGAAGAAGAAGAAGAAGATGAAGAAGTAGTGGAAGACAAAGTAGAAGATGAAGAAGTAGAAGATGAAGAAGTAGAAGTAGTAGTAGTAGAAGAAGAAGAAGAAGAAGAGGAAGAAGAAGAATAAGAATAAGAAGTTGAAGAAGAGAAAGAAGAAGAAGTAGAAAGAAGAAGAGGAAGAAAAAGCAGTAGAAGAAGGAGAAGAAGTTCTTCAAGAAGAGAAAGCAGATGAAGAAAAAGAAGAAGAAGAAGAAGAAGAACAAGAAGAAGAAGATAAAGATGAATAAAAAGAAGGGCAAGAAGAAGAAGAAGAAGAAGAAGAAGAATAAGAAGAAAAAGAAGAATAAGAGGAGGAGGAAGAAGAGGAAGGAGAAGAATAAGAAGTAAAAGAAGAAGAAGAAGAAGAAGGAGAGGAAGAAGGTGATGGAGGAAGCACAAAAGAAGAAGAAGAAGAAGTAGAGCAAGAGGAAGAGGAAGATGATGATGATGAAGAAGACGATGAATAAGAGGAAGAGCAAGAAGAAGAAGAAGAAGAAGTGGAAGAAGCAGAAGAGGAAGAAGAAGAAGGCGAAGAAGCTGATGAGCAAGAAGAAGAAAGAAGAAATAGAAGGGAAAGGAGAAGAAGAAGAAGAAGAAGAAGAAGAAGCAGAAGAAGAAGAAGAACAAGAAGAAGTAAATGGAGAAGAAGAAGAAGAACAAGAAGAAGTAAATGGAGAAGAAGAAGAAGAAGAAGAAGGGCAACAAAAAGAAGGAGAAGAAGAAGATAAAGAATAAGAATAAATAGAAGGAGTAGAAGAAGAAAAGAAGAAGGAGAGGTAGAATAAGAAGAAGAACTAGAAAAAGGAAGAAGAAGATGAAGTTCAAGTCGAAGACAAAGAAGATGTAGAAAAAGAAGAATATGACGAAGAAGGAGGAAGAAGAGGAAGGAGAAGAAGAAGAAGAACAAGAAGAGGAACGAGAAGTAGAAGAGGAAGAAGAAGAAGAAGAAGAAGAAGAAGAAGATTGTGATGTAAAAGAAGAAGAAGAGGAAGAAGAGAAAGAAGAAGACGAAGGAGAAGGGGAAGAAGAAGAGGAAGAAGAAGAAGAAGAAGAAGAAGAAGAAAAAGAAGAGGAAAGAGAAGAAGAAGAAGGAGAAAAAGAAGGAAAGAAGAAGAAGAAGAAATAAAAGAAGAAAATGTAGAAAAAAGGAAATAATAATAATAATAATAATAATAATAATAATAAAAATAATAATAAGGTGAAGAAAAATGAGAAGAAGAAGAAGAACAAGAAGAATACGAATCACAAGAAAAAGGAGAATAAGAAGAAGAAGAACAACAACAGCAAGTAGAAGAAGAAGAAGTAGAAGAAGAAGAAGAAGAAGAAGAAGAAGAAGGAGAAGAAGAAGAATAAGAATAAGAAGAAGAAGTAGACAAAGAGGACCAAAATGAAGAAGAAAAAAAAGAAGAAGAAGTATAAGAAGAAGAAGATCGAGAAAAAAAAGAATAAGAGGGGGACGAAGAAGAAGAATAAGAGTGTAAAGAACAAGAAAAAGAAGAGGAAGAAGAAGAAGAAGAAGAAGAAGATGAAGAAGAAGAATTGGAAGAAGAAGTAGAAGAAGAAGAAGAAGAAGAAGAAGATGATGATGAACAAAATAAAAGAAGAAGTAGTAGATGAAGAAGAAGACGAAGAAGAAAGAAGGAGGAAGAGAAGAAGAAGGAGAAGAAGAAGAAGAAGAAGAAGAGCAAGAAGAAGAAGAAAAGTAGTAGTAGAAGAAGAAGAAGTATAAAAAGAAGAATAAAAAGAAGAAGAAGATGTAGAAGAAGAAGAATAATAAAAGGATGAAGAAAAAGAAGAAGATGATGAAGTACTACAAGGTGAAGTGGAAGATGAAGAATAGAATTAGAAGAAGATGATGAAGAAGAAGAAGAAGAAGAAGAAGCAGAAGATGAAGAGGAAGAAGAAAGAAGAAAGAAGAAGAAGAAGAAGAAGTAGATGAAGAAGAAGAAGAAGAAGAAGACGAATAAGTGGAAGAAAAAGAAGATGATGAAGAAGAAGAAGATGAGGAAGGGGAAGAATTAGAAGAAGAAGGTGATAGAGGAAGAGCAGAAGAAGAAGAAGAAGAAGAAGAAGGGGAAGTGGAAGAAGAATAAGAAGAAAAAGAAGTAGAAGAAGTAGAAGTGGAATAAGAGGAAGACGAAGAAGTTGATGAACAAGAAGAAGAAGAAAGAAGAAAGAAGATATTGAAAGAGAAGGAGAAGAAGAAGAAGAATAAGAAGAATAATGAGGAGAAGAAGACAAAGAAGAAGAAGAAGAAGAAGAAGAAGTAGAAGAAGAAGAACAACAGGAAGGAGAAGAAGAAAAAGAAGAAGGAGAAGGTGAAGAGGAAGAAGAATAAGAAGAATAAGAATAAGAAAAAGAAGAAGAAGAAGTAGAATATGAAGATGACGATGATGATGATGAAGAGAAGGAAGAGGAAAAAGAAGAAGAAGAAGAATAAGAAGAAGAATAAGAACAAGAAGCAGAAGAAGAATAAAAAAGTGGAAAACAAGTAAAAGAAGAAGAAGAAGTAGAAGAAGGAGAATAAGAAGAATGAGAAGAAGAGAAGAAGAAGATAGTGGAGAAGCACAATAAGCAAAAGAAGAACTAAAAGAAGAAGAAGGAGAAGAAGAAGAAGAAGAAGAAGAAGAAGAAGAAGAAGAAGAACAAGAAGAACAAGAAGAAGAGGAAGATGAAGAGGACCAAAATGAAGAAGAAGAAGAAGAAGAAGAAGAATAAGAAGAAGAAGAATTAGAAAAGGAAGAATTATGAAGGAGCAAGAAGAAAAATATGAATATGAAGATGAAGAAGAAGTAGAAGAAGAAGATGAAGAAGAAGAAAAAGAAGTGGTAGAACAAGAAGAAGAAAAAGAATTGGAGGAAGAACAAGATGAAATAGAAGAAGATGTTGAAGAAGAAAAAGAACAAAAAAAAGGCGAAGTAGTTAAAGAAGATGAGGAAGTATAAGAAGAAGAAGAAGAAGAAGAGGAAAGAAGGAGATGAAGAATAAAAAAAAGAAGAGTAAAAAGAAGAAGAAGAAGAAGAAGAAGAGCATGAAAAAGAAGAAAAAGCAGCAGAAGAAGAACAATAGGAGAAGAAGAAGATTATGAAGAAGAAGAATAAGTGGAAGAACAAGAGGAAGAAGAAGAGGAAGAGGAAGAACAAGATGAAGAAGAAGAAGAAGAAGAAGTAGAAGAAGAAGAGGAAGAAGAAGAAGAAGAAGAAGAAGAAGAAGAAGAAGAAGAAGAAGAAGTAGAAGAAGAGGATGAGGAAGATGATGATGAAGAAGAAGAAGATGAAGAAGAGGAAGAGCAAGAAGAAGAAGAAGAAGAAGTGGAAGAAGTAAAAGAGGAAGATGAAGAAGGCAAATAAATTGATGAGCAAGAAGATGAAGAAAGAAGAAATAGAAGGGGAAGGAGAAGAAAAAGAAGAAGAAGAAGAAGAAGAAGAAGATGAACAAGAAGAAGTAAACAAAGAAGAAGAAGAAGAAGAAGAAGGACAACAAAAAGAAAGAGAAGAGGAAGATAAAGAAGAAGAATAAATAGAGGGAGTAGAAGAAGCAAAGAAGAAGAAGAGGTAGAATAAGAAGAAGAACAAGAATAAGAAAAAGAAGAAGGAGAAGAAAAAGAAGGAGGAGAAGAAGAAGAAGAAGAGGAAGAAGAAGAAGAAGATGGTGATGATGAAGAGAAGGAAGAAGAAAAAGAAGGAAAACAAGAAGTAGAAGAAGAAGGACAAGGAGGAAAAGAAGTAATAGTAGTAGAAGAATAAGAAGAATAAGAAAAGGAAAAAGTAGAATAAGAAGGACAAGAAGAAGAAGATGATGATGAAGATGAAAACAAAGAAGAAGAAGAAGAAAATATAGAAGAAGAAGCTAATGGAGAAGAAAATGAACAAATAGCAGAAGAATAAGAAGAACAAGAAGAAGAAGAAAAAGAAGAAGAAGAATAAGAATAAGAATAAGAATAAAATGAAGAAGATGAAGAAGAAGAAGAAGAAAAAGAAGGGGAAGAAGAGGAAGAAGAAGAAAAAGAAGTAGTGGAGGTAGAAGAAGTAGAAGAACAAGAAGATGATGATGAAATAGACAATGAATATGAAAAATAAGAACTGGAAGAAGAAGAAGTGGAAGAAGAAAATAAAGAAGAAGTAGAAAAAGAAGAAGAAGAAGAAGATGATGATGGTGATGATGAAGATGATGAAGAAGTAGAGGAAGAAGAGGAAGAAGAAGAAGAAGGAGAAGGAGAAGAGGAAGAGCAAGAAGAAGAAGAAGAAGAAGAGGAGGAGGAAGGAGAAGGAGTAGAAGATGTAGAAGAAGAAGAAGAAGAAGAAGAAAAAGACGAAGACGAAGAAGAAGAAGGAGAAGGAGAAGAAGAAGAAGAAGAAGAAGAAGAAGAAGAAGAAGAAGAAGAAGTTGAAGAAGAAGAAGAAAAAAAATAAGAAAATGATGAGGAACAGGAAGAAAAAAGAATAATAATATTAATAATAAGAAGAAGATGAAGAAAAATAAGAAGAACAGGAAAAAGAAGAATAAGAATAAGAAGAGAATCAGAATAAGAAGAAGAAGGAGAAGAAAAAAGAGAAGAACAAGAAGGGGAAGAAGAAGAACAAAAAGCAAAAGGAGTGGAAGAAGAGGAAGGAGAAGGAGACGAAGAAGAAGAAGAAGAATAAGAAGTAAAAGAAGAAGAAGCAGATGAATAGGACCAAAACGAAGAAGAAGAAGAAGAAGAAGAAGAATAAGAAGAACAAGAAGAAGAATGAGAAGAAGAAGAATGAGAAAAAGAAGAATATTAGGAAGACAAAGAAAAAGAATAAGAATATGATGAAGAAGAAGAATTAGAAGAAGAGATGAATAAGAAGAAGAGGGAGAAGGGGAAGAAGAACAAGAAGAAGAAGAGGAAGAGGAAGAAGAAGAAGAATAAGAAGAAGAATTGGAAGAAGAAGAAAAAGAAGAAAAAGAAGAAGGAGAAGAAGATGATGATGAAGAAGAAGAACAAGAAGAAGAAGAAGAAGATGAAGAAGTTAAAGAAGAAGAAGAAGTAATAGAAGAAGAAGAAGAAAGAAGAAGGAGAAGAAGAAGAAGAAGAAGAGGTAGAAGAAGTAGAGCTTGAAGAAGAAGAAAAAGAGGAAGAAGAAGAAGTAGAAGAAGAAGAATAAAAAGTGGAAGAAGAAGTAAAAGAAGAAGAAGAAGAAAAAGAAGAGGAAGAAGAAGAAGAAGAGGAAGACGAAGAAGAAGATGATCAAGAGTAGTAGAAGACAAAGTAGAAAATGAAGAAGTAGAAGTAGAAGAGGAAGAAGAAGAAGAAGAAGAAGAAGAGGAAGAGGAACACAAATAAGAAAAAGAAAAAGAAGAAGAAAACAAAGATGAGGAAGGGGAAGATGAAGAAGAAGAAGGAGAAGAAGAAGTAGAGGATGAAGAAGTATAGGAAGAGGAAGAAGAAGAGGAAGGAGAATAAGAAGAAGAAGATGAAGAAGGAGAAGAAGAAGGTGGCAGAGGCAGCGTAGAGGAGGAGGAAGAAGAAGAAGAAGAAGAAGAAGAAGAAGAAGAGGAAGTAGGGGAAGAAGAAGAAGAAGAAAAGCAAAAAAAAAGAGAAAGAGGAGGAAGAAGAAGAAGAGCAAAAGAAGAAGAAGAGGAGGAAGAAGAAGACGAAGAAGTTGATGAACAAGAAGCAGAAGAAAGAAGAAATAGAAGGAGAAGAAGAACAACAATAAATTAAAGTAGAAGAAGAAGATGAAGACGAAGAATAAATAGAAGAAGATGTATTAGAAGAATAAAATGATGAAGAAGAAGAAGAAAAGGAAGAAGAAGAAAAAGAACAAGAATAAGAAAAAAAGGGAGAAGAAAATGAAGAACAAGTAGAAGAAGAAGAAGAAGAAGAAGATGATGATGATGAAGAAAAGGATGATGAAAATGAAGAAGATCAAGAAAATAAAGAAGAACAAGAAGTAGAAGAAGAAGAACAAGGAGGAAAAGAAGTAGTAGTCGTGGATGAAGAAAAAGAACAAGAAGAAGAAAAAGAAGAAGGACAAGAAGAAGAAGAAGAAGAAGAAGAAGAAGTAGAAGAAGAAGATGCAGAAGGAGAAGAAAAAGAATATGAAGTAAAAGTAGATGAATTAGAAGAAGAAGAAGAAGAAGAAGAAAAAGAAGAAGAAGAAGAAGAAGAAGAAGAAGAAGGGGAGGCAGTGGAAGAAGAAGAAGTGGAGGTAAAAAAAGAAGAAGAATAAGAAGAAGATCAAGAAGAAGATGAAGTAGATGAAAATTATGAAAAACTAGAAGAGGAAGAAGAAGAAGAGGTATAAGAAAATGAAGAAGAAGAAGAAGAATATGAAGAAGTAGAAAAACATAAAGAAAAAGATGAAGAAGAAAAAGTTGTAGTAGTAGAATAAGAAGAAGAAGAAGTAGAAGAAGGAAGTAGAAGAAGAAGAAGAAGGTAAAGAAGAAGATGAAGAAGAAGAAGAAGAAATAAAGAAGAAGAGGAAGAAGAGGTGGAGGAAGATGTCAAGCCCCCGCCTAAAACAGTATCATTATATCACAAAATTAACATCAGAGTTGCGCATACATCATCTACGTGAGGACAACTAACAAAACCCAAGATAGGGACCTGACAATGAGACAAACACCAATTCACATATCCAAAGTATATATATAAAGAAAACATGTTTGTAAACATTTAATCACACTAAAACTTTCTCTCTCACACATCTCTTGGAAATGACTCTTCTGTAGCAGCACCTTTCCTATCTCTCGATACGGTGGTTTCTTGACCTGTGATGTTAGCACTAAATGAGATTTACAAATCTCAGTAGATAAATCATAATATCTAACCAAATATTAAAATATCATGAACAATAAAGATGAATTACATGCATCAAGCTAAACCATATCATATGTCATATATAAGGTAATGCCAAATGAAAACCATAACGAAATACCAATTCCTTATATAAGTGTGTTATTATCGGGCTCAATTCCCTTTGACGCATTATCCTTTGGATCCAATCATCATCAATAAATAACCTCCAGCCAGCATCCAACCAAACACATAACACTAGGCAGATATCTGATCCGAATATCGATACCCTGCAACACATGCGGAGCCTAGTGCCACCAGGCAGGTATCAGTACCATACCCTGCAACACATGCGGAGCTGGGTGTACATCATCATGGAGTCATAGCACATAACATATAACACTAGGCAGATATCTGATCCAAAGATTGATACCCTGCAACACATACGGAGCCTAGTGGTGAGGATAATGTTCTCTGGGAATCTCATTTTACATGTTGCCATTTTCCAAACATCAATCCATGTCCTAACAAAAGTCTTTTCATGCCATATTGTTTCGTCTCTTTCTTTAGCGTATTGTACCATCTTATTTCATTCCTTTTTAATTGTCATGCAAATAAAATAAACATCAACATATAGAACAACCAAAACACCATGTAACTAAAAGAAAACCATGTAAAACAAACACATAATATTGTGCTACATCACAAGGTTAGGAATTTATCTACCTAGATTTGTTGTACCAATCGTTTTACCCACTTCTTATTCTTGTTGATGTCCTACAAGGCCATAGTCACAAATTAAAAAAAATATATTCATTCACCAAAAGTGCTTTCTAAAAGCTTTCCCAAACACACTCCAAAATAATCCCAAAAGATGGGCTTACGCGGCACTGAACCGCCCGCTGGAACGTGCGCGCATGCTCGACGCTAGACCGCCCGAGCAAAAAAGCTTTCTAAAAGCTTTTCCAAAAGGCATTTTTCCCCAAAATTTTCTTACGCGGTGCTGGACCGCCCGCTCCCAGTGCATCGGTTCAACGGGGCAGCCCGGTCCAAGTCTTGGACTGATTCTCGCCTTCGCGTCTCTCTCATGTGCGTTCGATGAAACCAAAAGATTTTGCCGGCGCTGCACTGGCCAGTTCACGCGCTGAACCAGTCGAAACCGGCTCGGCTTCTGCCTTTTCGGTACCAGAAAGCTTTACACAACCCCGAAAACGAAGCAAATTTTTCTTACCATACGTATCTTCGCCGGTCGTCACTGTTGCAGGCCGGAAATTCCTCGAAGAGCATGGTGGCGACGGCCAAAATCTCGTCCCTAAGGAATTCTCGCCGCAGCCACTGTTGTAGAACCTCGCACTCTGGCAATTCTCCTCGCAGTCGCATGCAGTCACAATTCTTCGCAGATGTGGTTTTATTTATTTATTTATTTAATGCACCTGGATCGGGTTTATAGCTGCGGTCGAACCGACTTTCCCGTTCGTGAACCGCAGTTTTGCATAAAACCCCTTCTAAATTGGGTATTTGCGAATATAACCTCTACCAAATCGAATTTGAACTATGTCGACATTTAAGAATTACACATCTATCCTCCACATTACAAATTTATCCCAAATCTTTAAAAATTCATAATTTATGCATTAGAGCTCCGAAAATTATAAATTAAATATCGTTGGATTCGTCTCACAGAGTTCTTTCTATAAAAAATATAAAAATACAAATAAGAGAAAACTAGGGTTGTTACAAAAGAAGTAGATGAATACGAAGAAGAAGATGGAAATAAAGATGCAGAAGAAGAAGAACAAGAGAACAAAGAAGAAGAAGAAGAAGAAGAAGAAGAAGAAGACCAACAATAACAACAAGAACAAGAAGATGATGAAAAAAGAAGTGAGAAGAGGAGGAGGAGGAAGAAGAACAAGAAGAAGAAGAAGAAGAAGAAGAAGAAGAAAAAGAAGAGGAAGAACAAAAAGAAGGATAAGAAGATCAAGAAGAAGAAGGATAAGAAGAAGGAGACAGTTGACGAGTAGAAGAATTAGACGAAGAAGAATAAGAAGAGGAGGAAGTGGTAGAAGAAGAAGAAGAAGAAGAAGAATAAGAAGAAGAAGTGAATGAGGAAGAAGAAGTAGAAGAATTAGAAGAAGAAGTTAAAGAAGAAGAAGATGAAGGGGAAGAAAATGAAGAAGAAGAAGAAGAAGTTGAAGAAGAAAGAAGAAGAAGAAGAAGAAGAAGAGGAGGAAGAATAAGAAGGAGAAGAAGACAATGAAGAAGAAAAAGAAGAAGAAGAAGAACAAAAAGAAGAAGAAGAAGATGAAAAGAAGAAGAGGAGGACGAAGAAGAAGAAGAAGAATAAAAAGAAGAAGTCGAAGGTGAAGAAGAAGAAGAAGAAGAGGAACAAAAAGATGTAGAAGACAAAGAAGAGGAACAAAACGATGAAAAAGAAGAAGAAGAAGATGACGATGATGTTGATTGTGAAGAAGAAGAAGAAGAAGAAAATGAAGAAGAAGGATATGAAGAAGCAGAACAAGGAGGAAAAGAAGTAGTAGTACAAAATGAAGAAAAGGTAGAAGAAGAATATGTAGAAGAAGAAGAAGAAAAAGAAAAAGATGGAGAAGAACAAGATGAAGAAGAAAGAGGCAGAGAAGAAGAAGAAGAAGAAAATGATGATGAATGATGACGATGAAGAATAAGATGAAGAATATGAAGAACAAGAAGAAGAATAAGTAGATGATGAAGAAGAAGAAGAAGAGGAAGAAGAAGAACTAAAAGAAGAGGACAAAGAAAAAGAAGAAGAAAGAGAAGAACAAGAACATGAAATAGAAGAAGAAGAAGAAGAAGAAGAAGAAGCAAAAAAAGAAGAAGAATAAGGGCAAGAAGAGAAAGAAGAAGAAGAAGAAGAGGAGGAGGTAGAAGAAGAAGAAGAAGAAATAGAAGAAGGAGAAGAAGATGAGGTAGATGAAGAATATCAGTAATAATGATAATAATAAGAACAAGAAGTAGAAGAAGAAAAAGAAGATGAAGAAGATGAAGAAGAAGAAATAAGTAGTAGTAGTAGAAGAAGAAGATGATGATGATGATGAAGAAGAAGTAGAAGAAGTAATAGAAGAAGAAGAAGAAGAAGAAGAAAAAAAAGAAGGAGAAGAAGTAGAAGAAGAGGAGGCAAAAGAAGAAAAAGGTGAAGATGAAGAAGAATAAAATTGAGAAGAAGAATAAGATGAAGAAGAACAAGAAGAAGAATAAGATGAAGAAGAACAATAAGTAGAAGAAGAGGAGGAAAAAGAAGAAGAAGAGAAGGAGGAGAAGAAGTAGAAGAACGAGAAGCAAAAGAAGAAAAAGGTGAAGTTGAAGAAGAATAAAAATTAAGAAGAAGAATAAGTTGAAGAAGAACAAGAAGAAGAAGAAGAGGAGGAGGAAAAATAAGAAGAAGAATAAGATGACAAAGAAGAAGAGAGAGAAGAAGAAGGAGGAGAAGAAGAAGAAGAAGAAGAAGAAAAAAGAGGAGGAGAAGAAGAAGAAGAGGTAGGGCAAGAAGAAGAAGAAGATGAAGAGAAGGAGAAGAAGAAGAAAAAGAAAGAGACAAAAAGAGAAGAAGAAGAAGAACTAGGAGTAAAAGAAGAAGAAGAAGAAGAAGAAGAAGAAGAAGAAGAAGAAGAAGAAGAAGAAGCAGAAGAAATAGAAGAAGTAGTTGTTGAAGAAGAAGAACAAGAAGAAGATGATGATGATGATGATGATGATGAGGAAGAAGATAATGTTCTAGAAGAAGAGACAAAGAAGAAGAAGAGGAAGAAGCAGAAGAAGAAGAAGAAGAACAGAAGAAGCAGACAAGAAAGGAGATGAAGAAGAGATAGAAGAAGAAGAATAAGAAGAATAAGAACAAGAACAAGAAGAAGAGGCAAAAGGAAGAGGAGGAGGAGAAGTAGAAGAAGAAGAAGAAGAAGAAGAAGAAGAAGAAGAAGAAAAAGAAAAAAAAGAAGATGATAGAAGAAGAAGTTGTAGTAGAAGAAGAGGAAGAAGAAGAAGAAGAAGAAGAAGAGGAAGAAGAACAAGAAGAAGAATAATACGAATAGGAAGAAGAAGAAGAAGAGGAACTGGAAGAAGAAGAAGAACATGAAGAAGAAGAAGAAGAAAAAGAAGAAGTTGAAGAGAAAGAAGAAGAAGAAGAAGAAGAAGAGGAAGTATAAGATGTTGAAGATGAAGGAGAAGAAGAAAAAGAAGGAGAAGAAGAAGGAAAAGTAGAAGAAGTGGAAGAAGAAGAACAAGAAGAAGAAGAAGACGGAGAGGAAGAAGTAGTGGAAGAAGAAGAAGAAGCAGAAGAGAAGGAAGACGAAAAGAAGTAGAAGAAGAGTAAGAAGTAGAAGAAGAAGAAGAAGAAGAAGAAGAAGAAGAGTAAGAAGAAGTAGAGGAAGAAGAAGAAGAAAAAGATGAAGATGAAGAAGAAGAAGAGGAGGAAGATGAAGAAGAAGGGGAAGAAGAAGAAAAAGGAGTACCAGAAGTAGAAGTTGAAGAGTAAGAAGAAGAAGAAGAAAAAGAAGAGGAAGAACAAGAAGAAGGATAAGAAGAAGAAGAACAAAAAGAAGAAGAACAAAAAGAAGGACAAGAAGAAGGAGATAGTGGAAGAGTAGAAGAATTAGAAGAAGAAAAAGAAGAAGAAGAAGAAGACATGTTAGATGAAGAAGAAGAAGAAGAAGAAAAAGAAGAAGAAGATGAAGGGGAAGAAGAAGAAGAAGAAGAAAAAGAAGCTAAAGTAGAAGAAGATATAGTGGAAGAAGAAGAAGTAGAAGAAGAAGTTGAAGAAGAAGAAGAAGAAGAAAGAAGAAGAAGAAGAAGAAGAAGAAGAAGAAGAGGAAGAAGAAGAAGGAGAAGAAGACAAAGAAGAAGAAAAAGAAGAAAATGAAGAACAAGAAGAAGAAGAAGAAGATGAAGAAGAAGCAGAAGAGGAAAAAGAAAAGGAAGAAGAAGAAATAGAAGACGTGGAAGGTGAAGAAGAAGAAGAGGAACAAACAGATTAAAAAGAAGAAGAAGAGGAATGAAAAGATTATGAAGAAGTGGAAGAAGAAAAAGATGATGATGATGATGATGTCGATTGTGAAGAAGAAGAAGAAGAAGAAAATGAAGAAGAACAATATGAAGAAGAAAAAGAAGAACAAGGAGGAGAGGAAGTAGTAGTAGTACAAAATGAAGAAGAGCAAGAAAAAGAACATGAAGAAGAAGAAGATGATGATGATGATGAATAAGAGATGAAGAAGAAGTGGAAGAAGAAGAGGAAGAAGAAGAAGAAGAAGAACAAGAAGAAGAAGGAGATGAATAAGGACATGAAATAGAAGAAGAAGAAGAAGAAGCAGAAAAAGAAGAAGAAGCAAAAGAAGAAGAAGAAGAAGAAGGGAAAGAAGGGAAAGACAAAGAAGAAGAGAGGAGGATGTAGAAGAAGAAGAACAAGAAAAAGATGAAGGAGAGGAAGATGAGGTAGATGAAGAATATGAAAAATAATAATAATAATAATAAGAACAAGAAGTAGAAGAAGAAAAAGGAGATGAAGAAGAAGGAGAAGAAGAAGAAGAAAAAGTAGAAGTAGTGGAAGAAGAAGAAGAAGATGATGATGTTGAAGAAGAAAAAGTAGACTATGTAGAAGAAGAAGAAGAAGAAGAAGAATTAGAAGAAGGAGAGGAATAAGAAGAAGTAGTAGAAGAGGAAGAATAAGAAGTAGGAGAACAAGAAGGAGAATAAGAAGAAGGAGAGGATGAAGAAGAAGAAGAAGAAATAGAAGAAGAAAAAGAAGAAGTAGAAGAAGTTGAAGAAGGGGAAGGAAAAGAAGAAAAAGGTGAAGATGAAGAAGAATAAAACTGAGAAGAAGAAGAAGAAGTAGAAGAACAAGAACTAGAAGAAGAGGAGGAGGAAGAAAAAGAAGAAGAATAAGAAGAAGAGGACAAAGGGGAGAAGAGGAAAAAGGAGAAGGAGAAGGAGAAGAAGAAGAAGAAGAAGGTGGAGAAGAAGAAGAAGGAGAAGAAGAAGAAGAAGGAGAAGAAGAAAAAGAAGAGATAGGGGAAGAAGAAGAAGAAGACAAAGAAGAAGGAGAAGAAGAAGAAAAAGAAGAAGCAGAAGGAGAAGAAGAAGATGAACGAGGAGTACAAGAAGAAGAAGAAGATGTTTAAGAAGAAGATGTATAGAAGAAGAAGAAGAAGAAGACGAAGATGATGATGATTATGATCATGATGATGAAGAGGAAGAAGATGTTGTAGAAGAAGAGAAGAAGAAGAAGAAAAGGAAGAAGAAAAGAAGAAGAAGAAGAAGAAGAAAAAGAAAATAAGTAGACAAGGAAGGAGATGAAGAAGAGATAGAAGGAGAAGAGAAGAAGAAGAAGAATAAGAAGAAGAGGTAGAAGGAGGAGGAGAAAAAGAGGAACAAGGAGATGAAGAGGAAGAAGAACAAGAAGAAGAAGACAAGGAACAAGTAGATGAAGAGGAAGAAGAAGATAAAAAAGAAGAAGAGGAAGAAGAAGAAGAAGAAGATGATGATGATGATGATGAAGAAAAAGAAAGAAGAAAGAGAAGAAGATGAAGAAAAAAAAGAAGAGGAATAATAAGCAGAGGGGGATGAAAAAGATGAAGAAGGAGAAGATAATGGTCAAAAAGACATAGTAGAGCAAGAAGAGAAAGAAGAAGAAGAAAGAGAAGGAGAAGATGAAGAGGAAGAAGAAGATCAAGAATAAGAAGAAGAAGAAGAAGAATAAGATAAAGAAGAAGAAGAGGAGGAAGAAGAAGAAGATGAAGAGGAGCAAAAAGAAGAAGAAGAAGAAGAAGAAGAAGAAGATGATGAAGGACAAGAAGAAGTAGAAGAAGAAGAAAAAAAAAAGAAGAAGAAGGACAAGGAGAAGAAGTAGTAGTAGAAGAAGAAGAAGCAGAAGAAGAAGAAGAAGAAGAAGAAGAAGAAAAAGAAGAAGAAAATGAAGAAAAAAAGAAAAAAAGAATAGTAATAATAATAATTATAATAAGATGAAGAAAAATGGTAGGAAGAAGAAGAAGAAGAAGAAGAAGAAGAAGAAGAAGAAGAGGAAGAAGGAGAAGAAGAAGAAGACAAAGAAGAAGATGATGATGAAGCAGTAGAAGACGAATTAGAAGATGAAGAAGTTGAAGTACAAGAAGAAGAAGAAGAAGAAGATGTTGATGAAGAAGAAGATGCAAAAGAAATAGAGGAACAAGTAGAAGAAGAAAGAAGAAGAGGAAGAAGAAGAGTAAGAAGAAGAAGAAGAAGAAGAAGAAGAACAAGAAAAAGAAGAAGATGAAGAAGAAGATAAAGAAGAAGGGGAAGACAAAGAAGAAGTAGGAGAATAAGAAGAAGAAGAAGAAGAAAAAGTACAAGAAGACAGAAGAATAAGAGGAGGAAGAAGAAGAGGAAGGAGGAGAAGAATAAGATGAAGAAGAACAAGGAGAAGAAGAAGAAGGTGATGGAAAAAGAGCAGAAGAAGAAGAAAAAGAAGAAGCAGAAGAAGAGGAGGACGAAGATGAAGAAGAAGAAGAAGACAAAGAAGAAGAAGAGGAAGAGGAAGATGAAGAAGAAGAAGAAGTGGAAGAAGTGGAAGAAGTAGAAGAGGAAGAAGAAGAAGAAGAAAAAAGAAATAGAAGGAGAAGGAGAAGTAAAAGAAGAAGAAGAGCAAGAACAAGAAGAAAAAGGAAAATGAAGTAGAAGGACAAGAAGAAGAAGAAGAAGAAGAAGAAGAAAACATAGAAGAAGAAGAAGCTGAAGGAGAAGAAGAACAAGAAGTAGAAGAGGAAGAAGAACTAGAAGATGAAGAAGAAGAAGTAGAAGAAAAAGAAGAAGAAGAAGAAGAAGAAGAAGAAGAAGAAGGAGAAGAAGAAGAAGAAGAAGAAGAAGAAGAAGAAGAAGTGGAGGTAATAGAAGAAGTAAATGAAGAAGAAGAAGAAGAAGTAGATGAAGAATATGAAAAATAAGAAGTGGAAGAAGAAGAAGGGGTACAAAAAAATGAAGAAGAAGTAGAAGAATAAGAAGCAATAGAAAAAGAAGAAGAAGAAGAAGATGATGATGACAACGACGAAGACGATGATGATGATGATGATGAAGTAGAGGAAGAAGAGGAAGAAGAAGAAGAAGGAGAAGGAGAAGAAGAATAGGAGGAGGAGGAAGAAGAAGAAGAAGGAGAAGGAGAAGAAGAATAGGAGGAGGAGGAAGAAGAAGAAGAACAAAAAGAAGAAGAAGGGGAGGAAGGTGAAGAAAAAGAAGATGACAAAGAATAATAATAATAATAATAATAAGAGTAGAAGAAAAAGACAAAGAAGAAGAAAAAGATGAAGAAGAAGAAGTAGAGGAAGGACATGAAGAAGAAGAAGAAGAAGTAGAAGAAGGTTAATAAGTACAAAAAGAAGACGAAGAATTAGAAATAGGAGAAGAAGAAGAAGAAGCAGAAGGAGAAGAAGAACAACAAGCAGAAGAAGAAGAAGTAGATTAAGAAGAAGGAGAAGAAGAAGGAGACGAAGAAGAAAAAGAAGAAGAAGAAGATGTAGAATTAGAAGTAGACGAAGAGGACCAAAATGAAGAAGAAGAAGAAGAAGAATAAGTAGAAGAATGAGAAAGGTAGAACAATAGGAAGATGAAGAAGAAGAATGAGAAAAAGAAGAATAATAGGAAGACAAAGAAGAAGAATAAGAATATGAAGAAGAAGAAGAGTAGAAGAAGAAGTAGAAGTAGAAGAAGAAGAAGATGAAGAAGAAGAAGAAGAAGAAGAAGAAGAAGAAGAAGAAGAAGAAGAAGGAGAAGAAGAAGGAGAAGAAAAATAAGAAGGAGAAGAAGAAGAAGAAGAAGATGATGATGATGAAGATGAAGAAGAAGAATAAAAGGATGATGAAGAAGTGGCAGAAGAAGAAGTATAGGAGGAAGAAGAAGAAGAAGAAGAAAGAAGGAGGAGATGATGAAGAAGAAGAAGAAGTAGAAGAAAAAGAAGAGCATGAAGAAGAAGAAAAAAAGGAAGAAGAAGATGAAGAACAAGGAGAAGAAGAATAAGAAGAAGAAGAAGAAGAAGAAGAAGAAGGGAAAAAAGAAGAGGAAGAAGAAGAAGAAGAAGAAGAATTAAAAGAAGGAGAAGACGAAGAAGAAGATAATGAAGAAGCATTAGATTGCGAACTAGATGATGAAGAAGTAGAAGTAGAAGAGGAAGAAGTAGAAGAAGAAAAAGAAGAAGAAGAAGAGGAAGAAGAAGAAGAAGTAGGGGAAGAAGAAGAAGAAGTGAAAGACGAAGAAGAATAAGAAGAGGAAGAAGAGGAGGAAGGAGAAGAAGAAGAAGAAGATGAAGTGGAAAAAGAAGAAGTCGAACAAGAAGAAGATGAAGATAGAAGAAGAAGTCGAACAAGAAGAAGATGAAGATAGAAGAAGAAGAAGAAGAAGAAGAAGATGATGATGAAGAACAAAAAGAAGAAGAAGAAGATGAATAAGTGGTGGAAGAAGAAGAAGAAGAAGAAGAACAAGAAAATGATGAAGAATAAGAAGATTAAAAGGAAAAAGAAGAAGAAGAAGAATAAGAAGAATAAGAAGAAAAAGAAGAATTAGAAGAAGAAGAAAATGTTGACTATGAAGAAGAAGAAGAAGAAGAAGGAGAAGGACAAGGAGGAGAAGAAGAAGTAGTAGTACAAGAAGAAGAAGAAGAAAAAGGTGAAGGAGAAGATGAAGTAGAAGAAGTGAAAGAAGGAAAATGAGAAGATGAAGAAGAAGGAGTAGAAGAAGTAAAAGAAGAAGAATTAGGAGGAGAACAAGAAGGAGGGGAAGAAGAGGAAGAATAGGTAGGAGATGAAGAAGAAGAGGAAGAGAAGGTAGAAGGAGAAGAATAAACAGAAGAAGAAGAAGACGAAGAAGAAGAAGAGGTAGTAAAAGAAGAAGAAGAAGAAGGAGGGGAAGAAGAACAAGAAGAAGAAGAGGAAGAAGAAAAAGAAGAAAAAGATGAAGAATAGGAAGAAGAAGAAGAAGAAGAAGAAGATGAAGAAGAAAGGGAAGAAG
>JAIUJO010001046.1:40000-47500 GCA_023846275.1 Vanilla planifolia
ATTAGAAGAAGAAGAAGAAGAAGAAGGGGAAGGAGTAGAAGAAGTCGAAGAAGAAGAAGAAGAAGTGGAAGAAGAAGAAGAACAAGAAGAAGATTAAGAAGAAGGAGAAGAAGCAAAAAAGAAAAATGAGAGGAAGTAGAAGGAGAATAGGAGGAGAAAGAAGAAGAGGGAGGAAGAAGAAGAAGAGGAAGAATGTGAAGAAGTAGGAGAAGCAGGAGGAGGAGAACAAGAAGAAGAAGAGAAGGAAGAGGAAGGTGAAGGATAAAAAGATGAAGGAGAAGAAGGAGAAGTAGAAGGAGATGGAAGAGGAAGAAGAACAAGAATAAGAAGAAGAAGATTTAGGGAGAAAGAGAAGGAGAAGAAAAAGAAGAACAAACATAAGAAGAAGTAGTGGATGAAGAAGAACAAGAAGATTATGAAGAAGAAGAAGAAGACGTAGAAGTAAGAGAAGAAGAAGAAGAAGAAGAAGAAGAAGTAAAAGAAGGAGGAGGAGAGGAGAAGAAGAAGAAAGAGAAGGAGGAGGAGAAGAAGATGAAGGAGAAGGAAACAAGAAGAAGAAGAAGAAGAAGAAGAAGAAGAAAAAGTTGTAAAAGAAGAAGAGAAAGAAGAAGAAGAAATAATACAAGAAGAAGATGATGAAGAAGAAGAGGAAGAAGAAGAAGAAAAAGAAGAGAGGAAGAAGAAAGTAAAGAAGAAGAAGAAGTTGAAAAAGAATAAGAAGATGGAGAAGCAAAGGTTCAAGAAGAAGAAGGAGAAGAAGAAGTAGAAGAAGAAAAAGAAGCAGAAGTAGAACAAGAAGAAGCAGAAGAAGAAGAAGAAGAGGAATAAGAAGATGACAAGTTTGAAGTAGAAGAAGAAGAAGAAGGATGGCAAGGAGGAGGAGGATGTGAAGAAGAAAAGCCGAAATTGTAGTAGTTGTAGAAGAAGAAGGAGAAGAAAGAGAAAATAAGAAGACGAAGAAGAAGAAGAAGAAGAAAAAGAAGAAGTGGTGAAGGAAAAAGAAGAAAAGGAAGAGGAGGAGGAGAAGAAGTAGTAGTAGAAGAAGAAGAAGAAAAGGAAGTAGATGAATAAGATGAAGAAAAAGAAGAAGAAGAAGAAGAAGAAGAAGAAGAAGAGAAAGAAGAAAAAGAAGAAGAAGCAAAAGAAGAAGAAGAAGAAAAAGAAGAAGTGGAAGAACTGGAAGAATTAGAACAAAAAGTAGGAAAAAGAGAAATGAGAAGAAGATGAAGAAGAAGAAGTAGAAGAAGAAAAAGAAGAATGAGATGAGGAAGGCAAAGACGAAGAAGAAGTTGAAGAATAAGTGAAAGAAGTAGAAGAAGAAGAGTTCAAAGAAGAAGAAGATGAGGAAGAAGGAGAAGAAGTAGTTAAGGAAGAAGAAGAATTAGTAGTAGTTAAAGTAGAAGATAAGAAGAAGAAGAAGAAGAAGAAAGGGAACAAGAAGAAGAAGAAGAATAGAACAAGTAGAATATGAAGTTGAATAAGAATAGGTAGAAGGAGAAGAAGAAGAAGAATAGGAAGAAGTGGTAGGAATAAGGAGAAGAAGAAGAAGAAGAAGAATTTATGGAAGAAGAAGTTGAAGAAGTAGTTAATAGAAGAGAAGAAGAAGAAGAAGAAGAAGAAAAAGTAGAAGAAAAAGAAGAACAGAAGAAGTAGACGAGGAAATAGAAGAAGAAGAAAAGAAGATAACGGAGAAGAAGAAGAAAAGGAAGAAGAAGAGAAAGAAGTAAAAGAAGAAGATGAAATAATTGAAGATGAAGAAGGAAGAAGAGAAGAAAATGTTGAAGAAGAAGAAAAAGAAGAGGAACAAAAGGAAGGAGAAGAAGAATAAGAAAAGGAATAAGAAGAAGAAGAAGAAGAAAAAGAAGAAGAAGAACAAAATGAAGAAGAAGAAGAAGAACAAGAAGAAGAAGAAGCAGTGAATGAAAAGAAGAAGGAGAAGAACAAGAAGCAAAAACAGAAGTAGTAGAAGAAGAAGAAGAAAAAAGGCGAAGAGAAGAAGAAGAAGAAGTTAAGGAAGAAGAAGAGGAAGAAGAAGTAGTAGAGTAGATGAGAAGAAGAAGAAGAAGAAGAAGAAAAAGAAGAAGAAAAGCAGAAGAAAAAGAAGAATAGAAAAGGTAGACAAGGAAGGAGAAGATGAAGAAGAAGAAGAAGAAGAACAAAGAGAAAAGAAGATGGAGAAGAAGAAGAAAAGGTAGAAGAAGAGGAAGAAGTAAAAGACGAAGAGGAAATGACAGAAGAAGAAGAAGAAGGATGCAGAAGAAGAAGAAGAAGGAGAAAAAAGATTAAGAAGAACAAAACGAAGAAGAAGAACAAGAACAAGAAGAAGAAGTAGAAGTAGTAGATGAGAAGGAGGAGAAGAACAAGAAGAAGAAGTGAAGCAGAAGTACTAGAACAAAAAGAAGAAAAAGATGAAGAAGGAGGAGGAGGAGGACGAGGAGAAGAACAAGATGAAGAAGAAGTTGGAGTTGAAGAAGAAGAAGAAGAAGAAAAGTGGAGAAGGAAGAATAAGAAGAAGAAGTAGAAGAGGAAGAAGAAGAAGTAGAAGAAGAGAAGAAGAAGAAGAAGAAGAAGCAGAAGAAGAAAAAGAAGAAGAAGAAGAACGAAATAAAGAATAATAAGAAAAAAAGGAAAAAAAAGATAAGGAAGAAGAAGAACTAGAAGATAAAGAAGAAGAAGAAAATGAAGAACACGAAGAAGAAGAAGAAGAAGAAGAAGGAAGAGAGAAAGAAGAAGAAGAAGCAGAAGAAGAAGATGATGATGATGACGATGATGAAGAAGAAGTAGAAGAAGAAGAAGAAAAAGAAGAAGAAGAAGAAGGAGGAGAAGAAGGAGGAGAAGAAGAACGAGAAGAAGAAGAAGAAGAAGGAGAAGAAGGAGACGAAGAAGGAGACGAAGAAGAAGGAGACGACGAAGGAGACAAGACGGAGAAGAAGAAGGAGAAGAAGAAGAAGGAGAAGAAGAAGAAGAAGGAGAAGAAGAAGACGAAGAAGAAGGAGACGAAGAAGCAGGAGACGAAGAAGGAGGAGACGAAGAAGGAGAAGAAGAAGGAGAGGAAGAAGGAGATGAAGAAGGAGAAGAAGAAGGAGAAGAAGAAGAAGAAGAGGAGGAAGAAGAAGAAGATGACGAAGAAGAAGAAGAGGAGGAGGAAGACGACGAGGAAGAAGAAGACGTGGAAGAAGAAGATGGGGAAGAAGAAGATGAAGAAGAAGAAGAAGGAGAAGAAGAAGGAGAAGAAGAAGAAGAAGGAGGAGGAGAGAAGAAGAAGAAGAAGGAGAAGAAGAAGAAGAAGAAGAAGAAGAAGAAGAAGAAGAAGAAGAAGGAGAAGAAGGAGGAGGAGGAGAAGAAGAAGGAGAAGAAGAAGAAGAAGAATAAGGAGAAGAAGAAGGAGAAGAAGAAGAAGGAGGAGGAGAAGAAGAAGAAGAAGAAGAAGAAGAAGAAGAAGAAAGAGGAGGAGGAGAAGAAGAAGAAGAAGAAGGAGAGAAGAAAAAGAAGAAGAAGAAGAAGAAGAAGAAGAAGAAGAAGAAGAAGAAGAAGAAGAAGAAGAAGAATGAGAAGAAGAAGAAGAAGGAGAAGAATAAGAAAAAGAAGAAGAAGATGATGATCATGAAGTGGTTAAAGGAGGAGGAGAAGGAGAAGAAGAAGAAGAAGAAGAAGTTGGAGGATTAGGAGAAGAAGAGGAAAAGGAGAAAGAAGAAGAAGAAGAAGAAAGAGGAGAAGAAGAAGTAGTAGAAGTAGAAGAAGAAGGAGTAGGGGAAGAGGAAGAAGAAGAAGCGAAAAATGAAGAAGAAGAATAAGGAGAGGAAGAAGAAGAAGGAGAAGAGGTGGTGGAGGAAGAAGAAGGGGAGGAAGAAAGAAGAAGAAGAAGAAGAAGAAGAAGAAGAAGAAGAAGATAAAGAAATAGAGGAAGAAGAAGAAGAAAAAGAAGAAGAATATGAAAAAGAAGAATAAGAAGAAGAGGAAGAAGAAGATGAACAAGAAGAACAAGAAGTAGAGGAAGATGAAGAAGAAGAAGAAGAAGTACTAAATGAAAAATAATAATAAGAAAAAAAAGATTAATAAGAAGAAGATGAAGAAGATGAAGATGAAGAAGAAGGGAAGGAGGAGAGAAAGTAGAAAAAGATGAAGACGAAGAAGGAGTAGAAGTTGAAGAAGATGAAATTGAACAAGATAAAGCAGATGAAGAAGAAGAAGAAAAAGAAGAAGAAAAAGAGAAAGTATAGGAAGAAGAAGAATAAGACAAAGAAAAAGAAGAAGAACTAAATTAGGAATAATATGAAGAAGAAAAAATGAAAATATAGAAGAAGAACAAGAAGAAGAAGAAGAATGGGAAGATAAAGATGAATGATAAAAAGAAGAAAGTGAAGAAGAAGAAGTAGAAGAACAAAGAAGAAGAAGAAGAAGTAGAAGAAGTGGGAGAAGGAGAAGAAGGAGAAGAACAAGTGCAATAAAAAAAACAAGAAGAAGAGGATGAAGAAGAAAAAGCAGAATAAGAAGAAGAAGACTTACAAAAAGGAGAAGAAGACGAAGAAGAAGAAGAAGAAGAAAAAGAAGAAGTAAAAGAAGAAGGAGGAGGTGAAGAAGAAGAAGAAGAAGAAGAAGAAGAAGATGAAGATGAAGAAGAAAAGAAGAAGAAGAAGAGAATGAAGAAGAAGAGGAGGAGGAGGAAGAAGAAGAAGAAGATTAAGAAGAAGAGGAAGGAGAAGAAGTAGACAAAGAAGAAGAAGAAGAAGAAGAAGAAAAAGGAGGAGGAGAGCAAGAAGAAGTGGAAGAAAAATATCAAGAAGAAGAAGAAGAAGATGAACAAGAGGAAGGAGGAGGAGAAGATGTTGAAGAAGAAGAAGAAGAAGAAGAAGAAGAAGAAGAAGAAGAAAAAGAAAAAGAAAAAGGAGAAGAAGAAGAAGAAAGAGAAGAGGAAGTAGAAGAAGAGGAAGTAGAAGGAAGAAGAGTATAAGAAGAAGAAGACGGTGAAGAATAAGAAGAACATGAAGAAGAAGAGGAAGACAAAGAAGAAGAAGAAGGAGTATCAAAAGAGTAAGAAAAGGAAGAGGAAGAAGAGTTAGAGGAGGAGGAAGTAGAAGAAGAAAATGATGATGATGAAAAGAAGAAGAAGAGGAAGAAGAAGAAGTAGTAAGAGAAGAAGAAGAAGAAAAAGAAGAAGAAGATGAAGAAGAAGAGGAAGAAGAAGACGAAGAAAAAGAAGAAGAAGAAAAAGAAGAAGAGGAGGAGGAAGGAGAAGATGGAGAAGATGAAGATTAACAAAAAGAAGAAGAAGAAGAAGAAGAAGATGAAAAAGACAATGAAGAGGAAAACGAAGAAGAAGAAGAGGAAGAACAAGAAGAAGAAAAGGTACAAGAAGTAGATGACAAAGAAGAAGAAAAAGAAGAAGAAGAAAATGAAGAAGAAGAAGAAGAAGAAGAAGAAAAAGAAAAAGAAGAAGGAGAAGAAGAAGAAGAAAGAGAAGAGGAAGTAGAAGAAAAGGAAGTAGAAGGAAGAAGAGTATAAGAAGAAGAAGAGGGTGAAGAATAAGAAGAACATGAAGAAGAAGAGGAAGATGAAGAAGAAGAAGAAGAAGTATCAAAAGAGTAAGAAGAGGAAGAGGAAGAAGAGTTAGAGGAGGAGGAAGTAGAAGAAGAAAATGATGACGATGAAAAGAATAAGAAGAGGAAGAGGAAAAAGTAGTAAGAGAAGAAGAAGAAGATGAAGAAGAAGAGGAAGAAGAAGACGAAGAAAAAGAAGAGGAAGAAGAAGAAGAAGAGGAGGAGGAAGGAGAAGATGGAGAAGATGAAGATTAACAAGAAGAAGAAGAAGAAGAAGAAGAAGAAGAAAAAGACAATGAAGAAGAAAACGAAAAAGTAGAAGAGGAAGAACAAGAAGAAGAAAAGGTACAAGAAGTAGATGACAAAGAAGAAGAAGAAAATGAAGAAGAAGAAGAAGAAGAAGAAAAAAGAAGAAGAAAATGAAGAAGAAAAAGAAGAAGAAGAAGAATAAGAATAAGAAGAAGAAAGAAGAAGGAGAATAAGAAGAAGGAGAAGAAGAAGAAGAAGGAGGAGGAGAAGAAGAAAAACAAGCGCAAGAAGAATCAGAAAAAGAAGGAGAAGAAGAAGGAGAATAAGAGGAAGAAGAAAAAGAAGAAGAAAAAAAGGATGAAGCAGAGATGATAATTATGATGATGAAGATTAAGAAGACGAAGAAGAAGAAGAAGAAGTAAAGGAAGAAGAAAAAGTAGAAGAAGTAGAAGAAGAAGATGAAGAAGAAGAAGAAGAAGAAGTTGAAGACAAAGAAGAAGAAGTAGAAGAGGAAGAAGAAGAGGAAGAAGAAGAAGAAGAAGAACAATTAGAAGATGAAGAAGAAGAAGAAGAAGAGGAAGGGGAAGAAGAAGAAGAAGAAGAAGAAGGGGAAGAATTCCGCAATGCATGCCCCGTTTCAAATTCCGTAATGCATGCCCCCGTTTGGGTTCGTTTCCTTGCTTTACCTCTTCTATACTGGGATACAGAGGACATAATCAGAATTGCGAAAGCTGTTGGCGATCCTATTTTGTTGGATGGATGGACTGGTGACTTACAATGATCTACCTATACTCGTGTGTGTGTTCGCATGGATCTGTCTAAGCCGCTGATTCCAGGGACGTGGCTTAGTGGTGACCTAGGGAGGACTTTCCAAAGATTTGAATATGAGGGATTACCACAACTATATTTCTCTTGTGGCTGTGTTGGCCACCTTGCTCAATATTGCCCCAAGAACCAGGCACTAATTGGGTGATCCCAAGATCACCTTGCGCCCAATGTGGGTGGGCCGGGCACGCCAGCGCATGTTCAAACTACTAAAGAAGAAGAAAAATAAGAAGATGATGAAGAAAAAGAAGAAGAAGAATATGAAGAAGAAGAAGAAGTAGAAGATTATGAAGAAGTAGAAGAAGGAGAAGAGAAAGAAGATGAAGAAGACAAAGAAGAAGATTAAGAAGATTAAGAAGAAGAAGAAGAAGATTAAGAAGAAGAGGAATAAAAAGTAAAAGAAGAAGAAGAAGAAGAAGAAAAGGAAAAGGAAAAGAGAAAGAAGGAGAAGAAGAAGAATAAGTCGAAGAAGAAGAGGAAGAAGAAGAAGAAGAAGAAGAAGAAGAAGAAGAATAAGAAGCAGAGGAAGAAGAAGAAGAAGAAGAAGAAGAAGAAGAAGAAGAAGAAGAAGAAAAAGCAGAAGACGAAGAAGGAGAAGAAGATGGAGAAAAAGGCAAAGAAGAAGAAAAAGAAGAAGAAGAAGGAGAAGAAGAAGGAGAAGAAGGAGAAGAAGAAGGAGGAAGAGCAAGAAGAACAAGTAAAGGAAGAAGAAAAAGCAAAAGAAGAAGACAAAGAAGAAGAGGAAGAGGAAGAAGAAGTTGAAGAGGAAGAAGAAAATAAGAAGATGAAGAAGAAGAGGAAGAAGAAGAAGAAGACGAAGAAGAAGAAGAAATAAAAGAAGTAAAAGGTGATAAAGAAGAAGTAGATGAATAAGTAGAATAATAATAAT
>JAIUJO010001046.1:57500-60000 GCA_023846275.1 Vanilla planifolia
TTAAATGTGAAGGTATAACCATTTTTTGTGCTATAGAAGGAAATGGAAAGAGGAGATCCTCCAACATGAATCCAATGTTTTGTGAAAGAGAATAATTTTTCTAAATTAATTTCTGGAGATTATGTCAAAGATTTGATCTCAAAGTACTGAAAAAAATTGAATGAAGAAAACTTTAATGATTTCGAGAACATCATGTCCTTCAAAAAAACTTTGATAGATTACCAAGAATAGCACAACGCATCAATCAACTTGGAGATGGACATGGAGCACAACATCTTGAAACTAAGGATCAAATTATTTCCTTAATTATCAAACCCATTGCACTTCAGAAATAATCTTATCTTTCATTCCTTACACGGATTAACAACATGAAGAGAAAGAAGAAGAACAAGAAGAAGAAGAAGAGAAAGAAGAAGTTCAAGAAGAAGAGGAAGAAGAAGCTGAAGAACAAGAAGAAGGGGAAGAAGAAAAAAAGAGGAAGAAGAAGAAGGAGGAGGAGGAGGAGGAGGAGAAGAAGAAGAAGAAGAAGAAGAGTAAGAAGAACAAGAAGAAAAAGAAAAGGTGGAGGAGGAAGAAGAAGAAGAAGAAGAGGAAGGAGAAGAAGTAGAAGTAGAAGAAGAAAAAGAAGAAGAATAAGATGAAGAAGAAGCACCAGAAGAAGAAGAATAAAAATGAAGAATAGAAAAAGAAGAAGCAGAAGAAGAATAAAAAAAAGGTAGAAGTACTAGTAGAAGAAGAAGAAGAAGAAAAATAATAAAAAGAAGAAAAAGATTAAGAAGATGATGAAGAAGAATTATAAGAAGAAGAAAAAGAAGAAGAAGAAGAAGAAGAAGAAGAAGAAGAAGTTGATGATGATGATGATGAAGAATAAGAGGGAGAAGGAGGAGAAGAAGAAGAAGAGAAAGGAAGACGGCGATGAAGAAGCAGAAGAACAAGAAGAAGAGGTAGAAGAAGAAGAAGTATAAGAAGAAGAAGGAGAAGAAGAATAAGAAGAAGAAGAAGAAGAAGAACAGGAGAGGAAGAAAAAGAAGAGTAAGAAGAAGAAGAAGAAGAAGAATAAGAGGAGGAGGAAAAAGAAGAGTAAGAAGAAGAAGAAGAAGAAGATGTACTAAAAGAAGAAGAATAATAGAAAAGACAAGAAGAAGAAGGAGATGATGAAGAAGAAGAAGAGGAAGAAGAAGATCAAGAAGCATAATATGGAGAAGAAAAAGAAGAAGAAGAAGAATGAAAAGAAGGAGAAAAGGAGGAAGGAGAAGTAGAAAAAGAAGAAGAAGAAGAAGAGGCAAAAGGAGAAGAAGTAAAAGAAGTGGTAAAAGGAGGAGAAGAAGAGGAAGAAGAAGTTGAAGAAGAAGAAGAAGAAGAAGTTGAAGAAGAAGAAGAAGAAGAGGTCGAAAGAGAAGAAGAAGAAGAGGTCGAAAGAAGAAGAAGTTAAAGAAAAAAAAGTAGTAGTAGTAGTTGTAGAAGAAGATGATGAAGAAAGGAAGAACTAGATGAAAAGAAGAAGAGGGAGATGAGGAGGAGGAAGAAGAAAAGAAGAAGAAGAAGAAAGGAAGAAATAGTATTGAAGAAAAAGAAGAAGATGAAGAAGAAAAAGAAGAAAAAGTAGAAGAAGAAGAAGAAGAAGAAGATCAAAAAGAAGAAAATGAGGAAGAAAAGGATGAGGAAGAAGAGCAAGAAGGCATAGATGAAGAAGTTGAAAAAGAAAAAAAAGAAGAAGAACAAAATTAGGTAGAAGACAAAGAAGAGCCAGAAGAAGATGTAGAAGAAGAAGAACAAGGAGGGGAAGATGAAGAAGAAGATGAAGAAGAGATAGAAGAAGAAGAAGAAGAAGAAAAAGAACAAGTAGAACTAGAAGTAGAAGAAGAAGAAGGATAAAAATGGGAAGAAGAAGAAGATTAAGGAGGAGGAGGAGAAGAAGAAGTATAAGAAGAAGAAGAAGAAGAAAAATAAGAATAAGAAGAAGAAGAACAAGAACAAGAAAAAGTAGACGAAGAAAAAGAAGGAGAAGAACAAGAAGAAGAAGTAGAAGCAGAAGAAGCCAAAGAAGAAAAATAACAAGAATTTAAAGAAGAAGAAGAGGAAGAAGAAGAAGAAGAAGTGGAGGAAGAAGAGGAAAAAGAAGGATAAGAAGAACAAGAAGATGAAGTAGAAGAAGAAGAATTAGAAGTGGAAGAAGATGAAGAAGAAGAAGAAAAAAAAGAAAAAGAAGAAAAAGATGGAGAAGAATAAGAATTACAAGAAGAAGAATGAGAAGGGGAAGAAGAAGAAGAGGGAGAGAAAGAAGGGAAAGAATAAGAAGGAATAGAAGAAGAAGAAGAAGACGAAGAAGCATAAGATAAAGAAGATGAAGAAAAAGAAGTGGAAGAAGAAGAGTGAAGCAGAAGAAAAAGAAGAAGAAGAAGAAGAACAAGAAAAAGAACACAAAGAAGAGGAACAAGAAGAAGATGAAGTAGTAGAAGAAGAAGAAAAAGAAGAAGAAGAAGAAGTAGAAGATTATGAA
>JAIUJO010002625.1:15000-17500 GCA_023846275.1 Vanilla planifolia
AGGAAGAATAGGAATAAGAAGAAGAATAAGAAGAAGAAGAAGAAGAAGAAGAAGAAGAATTGGAAGAATAAGAAGAAGAAGATGAAAAAAAAGAAGTTGAAGAAAAAGATGAAGAAGAAGAAGATGAAAAAAAGAAGATGAAGAATAAGATGTGAAATGGAAGAAGAAGAAGAAGAAGAAGAAGAAGAAGAAATAGTAGAAGAAGAACAACAACAACAACAAGAAGTTGACGTAGAAGAAGAAGTAGAAGAAGAAGAAGAAGAAGAACAAGAAGAAGATGAACAACAACAACAACAACGAGATGATGCTGATGATGTTCATGTATAAGAAGAAGAAGATGAAGAAGAAGTAGAAGTAGAAGAGGAAGTAGGAGAAGAAAGTCAAGAAGAGGAAGAGGACAAAGAATAAGTGGAAGGAGAAGAAGAAGAAGGAGAAGAAAAAAGAAGTAGAAGAAAAAGATGAAGATGAAGAAGAAGAAGAAGAAGAAAAGAAAAAAGAAGAGAAGAAGTAGTAGAAAAAGAAGAAGATGGAGAAGAAGAAGGAGAAGAAGAAGAAGAAGACGAAGAGAAAGAAGTAGAGGAAGAAGCAGAAGAAGAAGACGAAGACGAAAAAGAAGAAAAGAAGGGGTCGAAGAAGCAGAAGAAGAAGAAGAAGAAGAAGAAGAAGAAGAAGAAGAAAAGGAAGAAGAAGAGGAAGAAGAAGAACAAAAAAATGATGATCTTGAAGAAGAAGAAGAGGAAGAAGAGGAAGAAGAAGAAGAAGAAGAACATAAAGAAGAAGAACAAGGAGCAAAAGAAAAAAAAGAAGAACAAAATGAAGATGATGTAGAAGAAGTAGAAGAAGATGAAGAAGAAGAAGAAAACAAAGAACTAAAAGCAGAAAAAAGAAGAAGAAGAAGAAGCAGATGAAGAAGAGGACGTAGAAGAAGAGCAAGAAGAAGAAGTGGAAGTAGTAGTAGAAGAAGAAGAATAAGAAGAAGAAGGACAAGAAGAACATGAAGAAGACTAAGAAGAAGAAGCATACGAGGAAGAAGAAATAGTAGTAATAGAAGAAGAAGGAGATGATGACGAGGGAGGAGGAGGAGAAGAAGAAGAAGTAGAAGTAGAACAAGAAGATGAAGATGAAGAAGAAGAAGAAGAAGAAAATGAAGAAGGTGATGAAGAACAAGAGGAAAAAGAAGAATAAGAAGAGAGAAAAAGAAGAAGTTGATGAAGAAGAAGAAGAAAAACAATTAGGAGAAGGAGAAGAAGAACGAGAAAGGGAAAGGAAGAAGGAGAAAGAGAAGAAGAAGAAGAAGAAGAAGAAGAAAAAGATTAAGAAGATTAAGAAAGAGAAGAAGAAGAAGAAGAAGAAGAAGAAGAAGAAGAGGAAGAAGAAGTAGAAGATGAAGAAGAAGAAGAAAAAGAATAAGAACAAGAATAAGAAGAAGAAGATGATGATAATGATGAAGAAGAACAAGAAAAAAAAAGAAGTAGGAGAGTAATTAGAAGAAGGAGAAGAAGAAGGAGAAGAAGAAAGATAAGAAGTAGATGAAAAAGAGGAAGAAGAAGAAGATGTAGAAGAGGAAGATGAAGAAGAAGAAGAAGAAGAAGAAGAAGAAGAGGAAGAAGAAGAAGAAGAAGAAGATGAAGAAGAAGAGAAAGAAGAAGAACAAGAAGATGAAAAAGAAGAAGAAGAAGAAGGACAAGAGGAAGAATAAGTAGAAGAAAAAGAAGAACAAGAGAAAGAAGAACAATAAGAAGAAAAAGAAGAAAATGAAGAAAAAGAAGAATAAAGAGAAGAAGATGTAGGAAAAGAAGGAGAGGAAGAACGAGAATGAGAAGAACAAGAAGAAGAAGAAGATGAAGAAGAAGTAGAAGAAAAAGACGAAGAAGAAGAAGAAGAACAAGGAAAAGAAGGAGAAGAGGAAGCAAAAGAAGCAGGAGAAGAAGAAGAAGTTGGAGAAGAAGAAGAGAAAGAGATAGAAGAAGAAGAAGAAGAAGAAGTAGATATAAAAGAGGTACAGAAGAAGAATAAGAATAAGAAGAGTAGAAGACGAAGAAGAAGGAGGAGAGAAGATCAAAAAAACGAAGAGGAAGAAGAACAAGAGAAAGAAGAACAATAATAATAAGAAGAAGAAAATGAAGAAAAAGAAGAATAAAGAGAAGAAGATGTAGGGAAAGGAGAGGAAGAACGAGAAGGAGAACAAGAAGAAGAAGAAGAAGATGAAGAAGAAGATGATGAAATAGAAGAAGAAGAAGAAGGAAAAGTAGGAGAAGAGGAAGTAGGAGAAGGAGAAGAAGTAGGACAAGAAGAAAAAAAGAGAAAGAAGAAAAAGAAGAAGAAGAAGTTGATATAGAAGAGGTAGAGAAGAAGAATTAGAATAAGAAGAAGAAGAAGACGAAGAAGAAAAAGGAGGAGAAGAACAAAAAAACGAAGAAGAAGAAGAAGAAGAAGAAGAAGAGGAAGAAGAGGAAGAAGAAGAATAAGAAGAAAAAGATAAACAAGAAGAAGAAGAAGA
>JAIUJO010002625.1:35000-37500 GCA_023846275.1 Vanilla planifolia
GAAGAAGAAGGAGAAGGAGAGGAAGAAGAGGAAGAAGAAAAAAAAGAAAAAAAAAGAAGTCGAAGAAGAGGAAGAATAAGTGGGAGAAGAAGAAGAAGAAGAAGATAATGAAGAAGAAGAAGATGAAGAAAAGGAAGAAGAAGAAAGGGAAGAAGAAGAGGAGAAAGAAGAAGATGATAAAGGATTAGGAGAAGAACAAGAAGAATAATAAGATAATGAAGAAAAAGCAGAAAAAGAAGAAGAAGAAGAAGAAGAAGAAGATGATGAAGAAGAGGAAGTAGAAGAAAAGGAAGAAGAAGTGGAAGAAGAAGAAGATGAAGAAGAAGAAGAAGAAGGTGGAGAAGAAGAAGAAGAAAAAGAAGAATAAGAAGAAGAACAAGAAGATGTTGATGAAGAAGGAAAAAAAACAAGAAGAAGAAGATCAAGAAGAAGGAGGAGGAGAAGGATATGGAGAAAGAGAAGGAGAATAAGAAGGAAAATAAGAAGAACAAGAAGGAGAAGAAGATAGTGAAGAAAAAGAAAAAGAAGAAGAAGCAGAGGAAGAAGAAGAAGATAAAGAAGAAGAAGAAGAAGAAGAAGAACAAAAACAAGAAGATGACGTAGAACAAGAGAAAGAAGTAGAAGAAGAACACGAAGAAAAAGAAGAAAGAGAAGGAGAAGAAGAAGAAGAGAAAGAAGAAGAAGATGAAGAAGAAGATGAAGATGAAGATGTCAAAGAAGAAGAAGAAGATGATGAAGAAGTAGAAGAAGAAGAAGAAGAAGAAGAAGTAGAAGAAGAAGAAGGAGAAGAAGAAGAAAATGGAAAATAAGAAGAAGAAGAAGAGGAAGACGAAGAAGAAGCAAAAGAAGAAGAAGAAGAAGAAGAAAAAGGCAAAGAAGGAGAAGAAGAAGAAGAAGAAGAAGAAGAAAAAGAAGAAGATGTAGAAGAAGGATAAGAAGAAGGACAAAGAAAAGGAGTGCAAGAACAAGAGAAAGAAGAAGTAGAAAAAGAAGAAGACAAAGAATAAAATGAAAAAAGAAAACGAAGTAGAAGAAATTTAAGAAGAAGAAGAACAACAATAAGAAGAAGAAGAAGAAGAAGAAGAAGAAGAACAAGATGGAGAAGAAGAAGGAGACAAAGAAGAAGAAGAAGAAGAAGAAGAAGATGGAGAATAAGAAGAAAACAAGAAGAAGAAAAAGAAGAAGAAGAAGCATAAGAAGAAAAAGAAGAAGATGGATGATGAAGAAGAAAAATAACAGGAAGAAAAGGGAAGAAGAAGAAGAAGAAGAAGAAAAAGAAATAGAAAAAAATGATGAAGAAGAATAAGAAAAAGAAGAAAAATAATAACAATAAGAAGAAGAAGTGGTAGTAGAAGAAGAAGAAGAAGACGAAGAAAAAGAAGAAGCCTAGAAAGAAGAAGAAGAAGTAGAAGAAGAAGAAGAAAATGAAAAAGAAGTAAAACAAGAAAAAGAAGAAGAAGAAGAGAAAGAAGAAAAAGAAGAAGAAGAAGACGAAGAACAAGATAGAAGAAGATGATGAAGAAGAGGTACAAGAAGAAAAAGGAGTATTAGAAGGAAAAGAAAGAGAAAAGGAAGGACGAGAAGAAGAAGGAGAAGAAGAAGAACGAGAACAAGAAAAAGAACAAGAAGATGAACAAGAAGAAGAAGTACGACAAAAAGTACAAGAAAAAGAAGAAAATAATGAGGACTGAGAAGAAGAAGAAGAAGAAGAAGAAGCCGAAGAAGAAGAGGAAAAATAAAAGGAGAAGGAACAAGAAGAACAATGAGTAGAAGTAGAAGAAGATGATGAAGAAGAAGATGAAGAAGAAGAAGACGATGAGGAAGAAGTTGAAGAAGAAGAAGAAGAAGAAGATGGAGAAGAAGAAATTGATGTAGAAGAAGAAGAAGAAGAAAATGAAGAAGAAAAAGAAAAAGAATAAGATGAAGAAGAAAAGGAAGAACATGAGAGAGAGGAAAAATAATAAGAAGAAGATGAAGAAGAAGAAGAAGAAGGAAAAAAAAAGAAGAACGAGAAGGTGATGAAGAAGGAGAAAGAGAAGAGGAGGAGGAAGAAGAAGAAGAGGAGGAAGAAGAAGAAGACAAACAAGAAGAAAATTTAGTAGTAGAAGAAGGTGAAGAAGAAGTAGAAGAAGAAGAAGATTAAGAAAAAGAAGAAGAAGAAGATGAAGAAGAGGAAGAAGAAGAAGATGTAGGAGAAGAACAAAGAAATGAAGCAAAAGATGTAGGAGAAGATGGGGAAAAAGATGGAGAAGAAGATGAGGTAGGAGAAGAGGATGGAAAAGAAAAAGTGGAAGAAGAAGTAGAAGAAGAAGAAGAAGATGATGATGATGATGATGATGATGATGATGAAGAAGAAGAAAAAGAAGAGCAAGAAGTAGAAGTAGAAGTAGAAGTAGAAGAAGAAGAAGAAGAAGAAGAAGAAGAAAAAGAAGAAGAAGAAGGAGATGAAGAAGAAGGAGAAGAAGAAGAAGAAGAAGAAGAAGAAGAAGAAGGAGAAGAA
>JAIUJO010002625.1:55000-57500 GCA_023846275.1 Vanilla planifolia
AAGAAGATGGTGATGATGAAGGAGAAGAAGAAGAAGAGAAGGAAGAAGAAAAAGAAGAACAAGAAGAAGAACAAGAAGAAGAGGAACAAAAGTGGAAGAAGAAGAAAAAAAAGAAGAAGATGAAGACGAAGATGGAGAAGAAGATAAAGAAGACGAAGAAGAAGAATAAGAAGATGATGATGATGATTATGATGATGATGTAGAAAAAGAAGATGATGATGACGATGACGAATAAGATGTACAAGAAGGAGAAGGAGAAGGGTAAGATGGACAAGAAGAATAAGAATAAGAAAATGAAGAAGCAAAAAAAAGGGGAAGAATGAGAAGAAGAAGGAGGAGATGAAGAAGAATAATAAGAAATAGAAGAAGAAGAAGAAGAAGAAGAAGAAGGAGAAGAAGGAAAAGAAGGAGGAGGAGGAGAAGGAGAAGGAGGAGAAGAAGTAGAACAAGAAGAAGAAAAAGAAGAAGAAGAAGAAGAACAAGAAGAAGAATAGGATGAAGAAGAAGAACAAAAGGATGGTGAAGAAGAAGAAGGAGAAGTAGAAGAAATTGAAGAAGAAGAAGAAGAAGAAGTAGAAGAAGAAGAAGTAGAAGAAGAAAAGAAGAAGGAGAAGAAGAAGAGAAGATGATGATGATTATGATGATGATGATGAAGAAGAAGAAAATTAAGAAGAAGAAAAAGAAGGAGAAGAAGAAAAAGATGAAGAAGAAAAAGAAGAAGTGGAAGAAGAAGAAGAAGATGATGATGATGAAGACGAAGAAATAGTAGTAGTAGAAGAAGAAGCAAAGGAAGAAAATGAAGAAGAAAAAGAAGAAGAAGAAGAATAAGAAGAATAAGAAAAAGCAAAAGATGTAGAAGAAGAAAAAGAAGAAGAAGAAGTACAAGAAGAAGAAAAAGAAGAGAAAGAAGAAGAAGAGTAAGAAGAAGAAGAAGAAGAAGATGGAAAAGAAGTAAGAGAAGAAGATGAAGAAGATGATGATCATGAAGAAAAGGAAGAAGACGAAGAAGAAAAAAGAAGATGAAGAAGAAGTAGATGATGGAGAAGAAGAATAATAAGAAGTAGATGAAGAACTCGATAAAGAAGAAGAAGAAGGGGAAGAAGAAGAAGAAGCAGAAAAAGAAGAGGAAAAATAAGAAGTAAAAGAAGAAGAAGAAGAAGATGAAGAAGAAGAAAAAGGGGAGGAAGAAGAAGATGAAGTTGAAGAAGAAGTAGAAGAAGAAATAGAAGAAGAAGAAGAAGAAGAAGAAGAAGAAGAAAAAATAAGAAGAAGAAGAAGAAGGAGAAGAAAAATAGGAGGAAGATGAAGAAAAAGAAGAAGAGGAAGAAGAAGCAGAAGAAGAAGAAGAAGATCATGATGAAGAAAAGATGAAGAAGACAAAGAAGAGGAAAAAGAAGAAGATGATTATGGTGCAGAAGAAGAAGAAGAAGAAGAACATGATGATGATGATGAATTAGAAGCAGTACAAGAAGGAGAATAAGAAGCATAAGTTGAAGAAGAAGAAGGACAGGAAGGAGGAGGAGGAGGAGGAGAAGAAGAAGAAGAAGAGGAAGAAGAAGAAGAAAAAGAAGAAGAAGAAGAAGAAGAAGGAAAAGAAGAAGAAGAAGAAGAAGAAGAAGAGGAAGATTAAGAAGAAGAGAAGGAGAAGAAGAAGTTGTAAGAGAAGGAGAAGAAGAAGAAGAAGAAGAAGAAGAAGAAGAAGAAGAAGAAGGAGAAGAAGAAGTAGGAGGAGAAGGAGGAGAAGAAAAATGAGAACAAGAAGATTAAGAAGAGGAAGAAGAAGCAGAAGAAGAAGAAGAAGAAGAAGAAGAAGAAAAAGAAAAAAAGATGATGATGATGATGATGATGATAATGAAGAAGAAGAAGAAGAAGAAGAAGAAGATGAAGAGAGGACGAAGAAGAGGACGACGAAGAAGGCAAAGAAGAAGATGAAGTAGGGGACAAAGTAGAAGGCGAACACTAAGAATAAGAAGATGAAGAAGACGAAGAAGAAGAAGCAGAAGAGAAGGAGAAGAAGAAGATAAAGAAGAACAAGAAGTATAAGAAGAACATAAAGAACAAGAACAAGAAGAGGAAAAAGAAGAAGAAGAAGAGGGTGGTGAAGAAGAATAAGAATAAGAAGAAGATGAAGAAGAAGAAGAGGAAGAAGAAGAAGAAAAAGAAGAAGAAGAAGTTGAAGAAGAAGAAGAAGTAGAGGAAGAAAATGAAGAAGAAGGAGAAGAACAAGAAGAAGAAGAAGACCAAGAAGAAGAAGAAGATGGAGAAAAAGGAGGAGGAACAGGGGTAAGGGAAGAAGAAGGAGAAGAAAAAGAAGAAGAAGAAGAAGACAAAGAAAAAGGGGAAGAAGAAATCGAAGAAGAGGACAAAGAAGATGGTGAAGACGATGAAGAAGAAGAAGAAGAAGAAGAAGAGAAAAAGAAGAAGAAGAACAAGAACAAGAACAAGAAGAACACGAAGATGAAGAGGAAGAAGAAGAAGAAGAAGAGGGTGTTGAAGAAGA
>JAIUJO010002625.1:62500-63613 GCA_023846275.1 Vanilla planifolia
AGAAAAAGAAGTAGAAGAAAAAGTAGAAGTAGAAGAAGAAGAGAAAGAAGAAGATGAAGAAGAAGAAGAAGAAGAAGTAGTAGAAAAAGAAGAAGAAGAAAAAGAAGAAGATGAAGAAGTTAAAGTAGAAGAACAGGAAGAAGAAAAAGAAGAAGAAGGAGAAGAAGAAGAAGAAGAAGAAGAAGAAGATGGAGAAGTATACAAAAAGAGAAGAAGAAGGAGAAGAGGGTGAAGAAGAAGAACAAGAAGCAGAAGAAGAAGAAGAAGAAGAAGAAGTAGAAAAATAAGAAGAGGAGAAGAAGAAGGAGAAGAAGAAGTACAAGAAGAAGAAGAAGAAGAAGAAGAAGAAGAAGATAAAGAAGAATAAGAAGAAGAAAAATAATAAGTAGAAGAAAAAGAAGAAAAAGAAGGAGAAGAAGTAGAAGAAAAAGAAGAAAAAGAAGGAGAAGAAGATGATGATGATGATCATAAAGAGGAAATAGAAGAAAAAGAAGATGTTGAAGAAGAAAAGCAACAGAAAAGAAGAAGAAGAAGAACAAGAAGATGATGATGATGATGACGATGATGATGTAGAAGAAGAAGAATAAGATGAAGAAGGAAAAGTAGAAGAAGAAGAAGAAGATTGAGATGAAGTAGAAGAAGTCGAAGAAGAGGAAGAAGAAGAAGAAGAATAAGAAGATGAAGAAGAATAAGAAGTAAAAGAAGAAGATGAAGAAGAAGAAGAAGTGGAGGAAGAAGAAGAATAGGATGAAGAAAATAAAGAAGAAGAAGAAGAAGTAGAAGAAGAAGAAGATGATGAAGAAGAAGATGAACAAGAAGAAGAAAAAGAAGAAGAAAAAGAAGTAGAAAAAGAAGAAGAAGAAGAAGAAGAAGGGGTAGAAGAAGAAGAAGAAGAAGACAAAGTAGAAGAAGAATTTGGAGAAGAAGAAGGCGAAGTAGATGAAGAAGAAGAAAAAAAAGAAGGAAAGGAAGAGGAGGAAGAAGAAGAAGAAGAAGAAGAAGAGTAAGAAAAAGAAGAAGAAGAAGAAGAAGAAGGAAAAGAAGAAGAAGAAGAAGAGAAAGAAGAAGAAGAAGAAGAAGAAGAAGAAGAGGAAGAAGAAGAGGAAAAAGAAA
>JAIUJO010002976.1:0-35000 GCA_023846275.1 Vanilla planifolia
TAGTCTATGCTAGGCTGGAGTAGATTAGAGTAAAGTAAAGAAGAGTAAGCTAGGTTAAGTTAGGTTAGGCTTGTCTAAGTTAGAGTTGAGTATATTAGAGTATAATAGAGTAGAGTAGAGCTATGTTAGGCTAGGCTAGGCTATTGTAGATCAGGTTAGGCTAGAGAAGAGTAGAGTTAAGTAAAGTAGATTAGAGCTAGGTTAGCCTATGCTAGGCTAGAGTACAGTAGAGAGGAGTACAATAAAGTATAGAAGAGTATAGCAGAGTGTAACAGAGTAGAGCTAGAATAAGCTAGGCTTGGCTTGGCTAAATTAGTCTAAGCTAGAGTAAAGTAGATTTGAGTTGAGTAGAGTAGGATAGAGTAGAGTCGAGTTGATCTAGGCTAGGTTGGGCTAAGTTAGAGTAAAGTGTAGTAGAGTAGATTAGAGTAGAGTAGAGTAGAGTAAAGTGGAGTAGAGCTAGGTTTGGTTAGGCTTTGCTAGGCTTAGCTAGGCTAGGCTAAGCTTGGCTAAAGTATAGTAAACTATAGTGGAGTAGAGTAGAGTAGAGTAGAGTTAGGTTTAGCTAAGCTAGGCCAAGTTAGGCTAAACTAGGCTAAAGTAGAGTAGAGTAGAGAATAGTACAAAGTAGAGTAGAGTAGAGTAGAGTAAATAGAGTACAGTAGAGCAGAGTAGAGCTAGGCTAGGTTAGGTTAAGCTAGAGTATAGGCTAGGGTAGGCTAGAGTATAGTGGAACAAAGTAGTGTAGAGTAGAGTAAAGAAAAGCAGAGTAGAGTAGAACAGAGCAGAGTAGAGTAGGAGAGAGAAGAGTAAACGAGAGCCAAGTAGAACAAGTTTGGGTTAGGCTAGGTTAGGCTAAACTTGCCTAGGCTAAAGTTGGGTAGAGTAGAGTAGAGTAGAGCTAGGTTAGCTATGTTAGGCTTAACTAAGATTAGTTAGTGTAGAGTATAATAGAGAAGAATATAATTGAGTAAATTAGAGTAGAGTAGAGTAGAGTAAAGTAGAGTCGAGTAAAGTAAAGTAGAGCTAGGTTAGGTAAGGCTAGGGTAGGCTAGGCTAGAATAGGCAAGGCTAGAGTATAACAACATAGAGTACAGTAGAGTAGAGTATAGTATAGTTGATTTGAGCTAGGTTAGGCTAGGCTATGCTAGACTAGGCTAGGCTTGGCTAGACTAGGCTAGAGTAGAGTATATTAGAGAAGAGTAGAGCAGAGATGAGTAGAGTAGAGTGGAGTAGAGTTGAGTAGAGTTGAGTAGAGAATAGTACAAAGTAGAGTAGAGAAAAGAAGAGTAGAGTAGAGCAGAGTAGAATAGATTAGAGTAGGGTAAATAGAGTAGAGTAGAGCAGAGCAGAGCTAAGCTAGGTTAGGCTAGGCTAGGGTAAGCTAGAGTATAGGCTAGGGTAGGCTAGAGTTGAGTAGACTAGACGAGCATAAGGTTAGGCTAAGCAAGGTTAAAGTGGCTATGCTAGGTTAGGCTAGGCTTGTTAGAGTTCAACAGAGTAGAGTAGAATAGAGCAAAGTAGAGAGGGACAGAGTAGAGCAGAGTATAGTAGAGTAAGGCAAAGTAGAGGAGAGTAGTGTTGAATATAGTAGAGTAGAGTAGAGTTTTGTTGAGTAAAGTAGAGTAGAGGAGAAGAGAGGAGAGGGGAGAGGAGGAGAAGAGTAAAGGAAAGCAAATCGGAGTAGAGGAGAGGGTAGCATAATAGAGTAGAGTGGAGTAGAGTAGAGTAGAATAAAATAGCATAAGAAGAGTAGAGTAGACTAAAGCTTGGTTAGGCCAAGTTGGGCTAGGCTAAAGTAGAGTGGAGTAGAGTAGAGTAGAGTAGAGTAGAGCTAGGTTAGGCTAGGCTAAGCTAGGCTAAGCTAAGCTAAACTAGGCTAGGTTAGGGTAGAGTAGTAGAGTAGAGTAGAGTAAAGTAGAGCTAACTTAGGTTAGGTTAGGTTAGGCTAGGCTAAGCTAGAGTAGAGAGAGTGGAGTAGTGTAGTGTATAATAGAGTAGAGTTGAGTATAGAAGTGAAAAATAGAGTTAGGTAGAGTAGAGGGGAGGAGAGCAGAGCAAAGTAAAGGAAAGAGGGGTAGAGCAGAGTAGTAGAGTAGAGTATCGAATATATAACGGAGTAGAGTAGACCAGGGTAAAGTAGAGTAGAGCAAGGTTTTCTATTTTAGACTTGGCTTGGCTAGAGTAGAGTAAAGAAGAGTATAGTAGAGCTTGGTTAGGCTGGGATAGGCTAGGCTAGGCTAGAGTAGAGTAGGGTATAATAGAGTAAAGTAGAGTAGAGCTTGATTAGGTTTTGCTAAGCTTGGTTAGGTTAGAGTACAATAGAGTAGAGTAATGTAGTGTAGAGTAGTGTAGAGTAGAGCAAAGTAGAGTGGAGTAAAGTTTAATATAGTAGAGTAGAGTAGAGTAGAGGAGAGGAGAGGAGAGGAGAGGAGAAGAGAGGAGAGGAGAGGAGAGGAGAGGTGAGTAGAGGAGAGGAGAACAGAGTAGAGCCAAGTAGAGCATTACAGAGAAGAGTAAAGAAGACCAGAGAAGAGCAGAGTAGAGTTGAGCAAAGTAAAGTAGAGTAGAGAAGAGTAGCATAGAGCAGATCAAAGTAGAGTAGTCTAGACTAGAGTAGAGAACGACATAGTAGCGTAAGGGTGAGTGGAGTAGGGTAGAGAAAAGTAGAGCAAAGCAGAGTAGAGCATAATAGAGTAGAGTAGAGAAAAGCTTGTAGGCTAGGCTTGGCTATGTTAAGTTAGGCTAGAGTAGAGTAGAGTAGAGTAGAATAGAGTAGAGCAAAGCTAAGTTAGGCTAAGCTTGACAAGAGTACAATAGATTAGAGTAGAGTAGAGGAGAGCAGAGTAGAGTAGAGTAGAGTAGAGATGGGCAGAGTAGAGCAAGGTAGAGTAGAGCATAACATAATAGAAAAAGCAGAGTAGAGTAGAGCAAACAATATAAGAGTAGAGTAGAGCTAGGTTAAGCTAGGCTAGGTTAAAGTGGAGTAGAGAAGAGTAAAATAGAGTAATATAGAGCAAAGCTAGGTTATGTAAGGCTAGCAAGGCTAAGTTAGAGTCGAGTAGAGTAAAGTAAAGTAAAAGAGATTTGAGCTAAGTTAGGCTTGGCTAGGCAAGGTTAGGCAAAAGAAGGCTTTGCTACACTAGTGAAAAGTAGAGCAGAGTAGAGTAAAGCAAAGTAGAGTGGAGCTTGGTTAGGCAAGGCTAAGCTAGGCTAAACTAGGCTAGAGTAAATAAGAGAAGAGTAGAGTAGAGTACAGTAGAGTAAAGTATAACAGAGCAAAGAAAATAAAAGTAGAGCAGAGTAGAGCAAGGATAGGCTAGGCTCAATTAGGTGAGAATAGAGTAGAGTAGAGTAGAGTAGAGTACAGCTAGGTTTGGTTAGGCTTAGCTAGGTTTGGGTAGACTAGAGCAGAGTAAAGTAAAGTTGAGTAGAGTAGAGCTAGGTTTGCTTGGGCTAAGCTAGGCTAAGCATGCTAGGCAAGGCTAGGCTAGAGTAGAGAAGAGTAGAGTAGAGTAGACTAGAGTCGAGCAGAGTAAAGCTATGTTAGGTTAGGCAGGGCTAGGCTAGGGTAGAGTAGAGTGGAGTATCATAGAGCAGAGTAGAGTAGAGCAGAGTAGAGTAGATCAGAGCAAAGCAAAGCATAGTAAAGAAAAGCTAGGTTAAGTTGAGCTAAGTTAGGCTATGCTAGAGTTGAGTAGATTAGAATAGAGTAGAGCTTAGTTAGGCTAGGCTAGGCTAGGTTAGGCTTGGTTAAGTTAGAGTAGAGTAGAGTGTAGTAGAGTAGAGCTAGGTTAGATTAGGCTAGGTTAGGCTAGAGTACAATAGTGTAGAGTAGAGTAGAGCTGAGAAGAATAGAGTAGAGTAGAGTATAACTGAGTAGTAATGTGCAAAGTTGAGTAGAGTTAAGCTAGGAAAAGCTAGGATAGGCTAGTCTAAGCTAAGCAAAGCAAGGCTAGAGAAGAGTAGAGCTGAGTAGAGCTAGGTTAAGTGATGCTAGGCTAAGTTATGTTAGAGTGGAGTGGAGTAGAGTTTAGTAGAGTAGACTAGAGCAGAGTGGAGTTAGGTTAGGCAAGTCTAAGCTAAACTAGGCTTGGATCAGTTAGGCTTCGCTCGAGTAAAGTAGGGTAGAGCATTACAGAGTTGAGTAGAGCTCGATTAGGTTAGGCTAAGATAGGCTTGGCTAATGTATAGTAAAGTAGATTAGAGTAGAGCATAACTAGGTTAGGGTAGACAAGGTTAGGCAAGGCTTGGCTAGGCTATTCAAGAATAAAGTAGAGTTGAGTAGAGTAGAGTAGAGTACAGTACAATACAGTAGAGCTAGGTTATGTTAGGTGAGGCTAGGCTAGGGTATAGTACAGTAGAGTAGGGTTAAGTAGAGTAGAGCAAAGTAGAGCTGAGTAGAACAGAGTAGAGAAGAGAAGAGTAAAGTAGAACAGAGCATAGTTGAGTAGAGTAGGGAAGAGCAAAGTAGTAGAGCAAAGCAGAGCAGAGAAGAGTAGAGTAGAGCAGAGGTTAGTAGGCTAAGCTAGGTTAGAGTAGAGTAGAGTAGTGCAAATATGGTAGAGTGGAATTTGGTTAGGCTAGGTTAGGTTAAACAAGGCTAAAGTAGAGTAGAGGAAAATAGAGTAGAAAAGAGTAGAGTAGAGTAGAGTAGAGTAAAGTAAAGCAGAGCAGAGTAGTGTGAAGCGAAGCAGAGAAGAGCAGAGTAGAGTAGAGCACAACAAAATAGAGAAGAGTACAGCAAAGCAGAACAATGCAGAGTATAGTAGACTATTGTAGAGTACAGCAGTGTAGAGCAGTGTAAAGTAGAGTTGAGTAGAATAGAGTACAATATAGTACAATAGAGCTTGGATAAGCTAGGCTAGACTTGGTTAGGCTAGGCTAGGATAGAGCAGAGCGAGTTGAGCTAAGTTAGGCTAGGCTTGGTTAGAGTAGAGTAGAATATAGTAGAGTAGAGTAAAGTAGAGTAAAGTGGAGTAAAGGAGAGTAGGGTAGAGTCAAGCTAGGATAGGTTAAGCTAGAGTACAATAGAGTAGAGTATAGAAAAGTAGAAAGGAGTAGAGTAGAGTAGAGTAGAGCAAAGTAGGGTAGAATAAAGCATAACAGAGTAGAGAAGTGCAAAGTAAAGATGAGCAGAGCATATGTTACACCCCAGTTTTTTTTTTTTTTTTTTTTTTTTACATATAGACAGCTCAGATCGTTCCATACCAACCTGAGTAGCCTACGAAAAACATAGGATATAAAACATCATTACACACCTACTTTCCTTAACTATGTGGATCCCATCTCCCGGGCACACCGTCAAATCAGGTTCATGACTCCTGAATTAACTGATGAACTCGCGCAATGTTACTCCTACTAGACCCAATACTCTTAACCCATACCGGTAGGAGAACCGATCTAATAGAAGTCTGAACCCCCAAGGTTAAGTTCCATAGTCATGTAATGACCTCACCATCAACAAAAAAATATATAACATCCACCGATATGAAATGGCGCTCCACACACCATACCGTCAAGATAGAAAATAAGATAGTGTATAAAATATAACTCATATGAAAAATCACAGTCCATCAAATACCACATCATCCAACTGAGTACATGAGTCAGAATCACCCTCACATAATATAAGACATAAGAATAACAGTCTTACTGAATACATCCAACAGCAACAATCAACTAACCAGAATGTCTCAGAAAGTCACAGATCATATCTCCTCCACGAGCCTACTGATCACGATCCCACCTAAAGCTGGGTGGCGTCAAGTCTGTCGAGCCACTGGAAAAATATAGATAATAAAGGAATGAGCTACGCCAGTAGGAAAGACAGCTAGTAAAAAAACTCTCATGCAAGAGAAGGATAATAGCAAGAGTATAGAATACAGCATAACAATGTAGGGTGGAAAGGCACTCTCAGTCCCAGACTCTGACCAACCACAGTCACCCCCAGTCACACCAGAGTAGCTCTCCTCTGTGCTCCCAGGCAGCATGCCAGCGGGACACGCCCATCTCTGCACACGCATGGCTCCTAAGCAAGCATGCCAGTGGGACACGCCCATCTCTACGCACGCATGGCACCCGACACCGCAGCGTCTCTCGTCAATCAATCTCCTGGAGACTATAGACAGAACCAGTCCCATAAATCTATAGCCAACGTGAGACACCCCTGCCACCCTCAGGCACGCAGGCCTACACACTTGGCTAGCCATGGCGAGACACCCCTGCCACCCTCAGGCGCGCAGGCCTACACTCATGGACCAGAAGAGATCGACTCAGCCACCGTCCCAAGAAGTCCTCTCCCAACAATTTTCATAAAAGCTCGCGCCCCTACAGTCATTGCCAAGCTCTAACTCCAAGATTCGGCAACATGTGTCCAGATACAACAAGGCGCATACCAGTCCACATGTATACTGTGGAAGCTAAGTTTGTACCGCACAGTTACCTACCACAACTACCCTAAAACATCATATAGGGCCTATAGTATTCCAGTCCAATATGCCAATCCATGAAATATGCCAACACTGAGTAAACTAACTCAATCCATGTCATTGCCATCCAAGCAACACAAACTGTACCAAAATTCTGACTATTCTGGTAGCACCCAAGTGTCACACTTCCTTCCAACTAATCCAGCTGCACTGAATTATGGGTAATTTCCAACAGTCAATTTCAACTTGGCTACGTGATTTCCAAAAATCACCTCTTCCTCACATCAGGAAATTTTAAATTCCAAAATCAATTTCCGCCCTTTATCCATTTTCTGAAATTCGGACTAAATTTCCGAATTAAATTTTTTTTTCTTCCGCTTCTCTCTCATCCGCGCCGCACTTCCCTGAACCGGTTCTCGTCGCCGGTTCGGAACCCTTAGGCGCTGAGCCGAGAACCCCGCCGGTCGAAGTTAATAATCCGAATTCGGGCCGACGCTTAACATATAAATATTAATAATTAATATAATTATTCACTTAATAATCAGACTAATCCCTAATTAGCCCTAATTCATCCCCTTCCTTCGCCCGTCGCCCGCGAATTCCTAACCGTCGACTTTCTGGAAATCTCCGTTTTCCCCGTCGATTTCCGGCGACCGAACACAAGGGACGCTAGCCTAAAGCTCGTACTAGCCTAAAAATTCCATATAATCAAGTCGCGAAGCTAGATGTCCATGCAAAAATTTTCGCCGAAGTGTTGTTCGATCCAACTATGCCAATTCATGAAATTAAAATCATTCTAGCATTCAGATAACCTGAATAATGGCAATATGATAATATCAAAACCTAAGGCATGCTTCTATGCACAAAAATTCCAATTCGGCGGAATATATATATATTCTTTTTCAAAATAAAAAAACCCTAAAATGCTAAAATCAATAATTTGCATTAATCAATTCCAAAAAACCCATATCCGTATGCTCAAGTAGCTATTTGCAAAATAATCCATATTTTTAATTTGCTAAATAACTGATTTAATTCTGAATTTCCTACCTTTGCTCGCCGGCGACGGTGAAGCTCGCACGCGATCAACCGCACCTCCTCGCCGAACGAAACCGGTACCAAAATGCTTGCCTCTGTCCTGCGAACCTCCGGTTACCAAAAGCCCCTTGGAAGGCTGCTGGAAAGTACCGCCGTTCGCCGCGAACACTTCGCCTCTAGCCACCGTTCGAAACCCTAACAGCCGAACGGTTTAGGTTAAATACCCCGCTTAAACCGGTAATAACCCGTTAAGACCCATTAAGCGCCGGTTAACCTTCCAAAAACGCCGCTTAACACCCGATCAGCCGGTTAATCTCCACCGCTGATCTCGCCCGTCCGATCTGCTTATCCGCGGCTTATCCAAACGCACGCGCAAATGCACCTCGGCGAACCGCCCCGCCTTCGCTGAACCGCTCCGGTCCGGTTCCGCGCGGTAAAAAAACCAAATTCCGGTTTAAAAAAAATCTCGGTGCTCCGAAAAATCCCCAGAAAATTTCAGAAATTCCAATAGCCTCCAATTGAGCTCTTGGCTCATCCTACTGTCGATCTGAAATCATCCAAGACACAATTGAATTATTGAAGTTTAAACATATAATATTTTACCGGGTATAACAATCTCCCCACCTTATCAGGAATTTCGCCCTCGAAATTCAGCAAGAAGTTCTGGCCGCTTTTCCGCAACATCCTGCTCTAGCTCCCAGGTTTCCTCCCTTTCGTCATGTCTATTCCACAGAACCTTGACCATAGGAAACGACATGTTCCTCAGCTGCCTGCTGCTCTCCTCGAGGATGCGAACTGGCAGTTCCACATAGGAAGAATCTGGTGCCACTTGCAAACCAGGAAGATCATCGCCGATACAATGAGAAGGATCTGGCACATATCTCTTGAGATTCGAAACATGAAACACATTGTGAATCCCAGTCAAATGCTCAGGAAGTGCCAACCTGTAAGCCACTTCACCAATCCTCTCCAGAATAGGATAGGGTCCAATGTAACGAGGTCGAAGCTTAGAAGACTTGCCAAACCTGAATAGACCTCGCATAGGACTAATCTTCAGGAATACCCTATCTCCCACAGAGAACTCAACAGCTCTGTGCTTAGGATCATAATATTTCATCTGGCGATCTTGCACAGTACGTAATCTGTCCTGCAATAACTTGACTTCTGCTGCGGTCTCCTCCACAATCTGGGGTCCCCACACTCTCCTAGAATCACCCTCCTCCCAACAAAGAGGAGATCTACACTGACGTCCATACAGTGCCTCGTAAGGTGCCATACCAATCGACGCCTGAAAACTGTTATTATACACAAATTCTACCAAAGGTAACCGTATGGCCCAATCTGCTGAGTAAGTATGTATGCTCAGGCGTAGCAAATCCTCCAAGGTTCGAATAGTCCGCTCAGACTGTCCATCTGTCTGAGGATGATAAGCAGTACTGAACTTCAACTGTGTACCCATGGCAGTGTGTAAGCTCCTCCAAAACTGTGATGTGAACTTGGCGTCTCTGTCAGAAATAATAGATCGGGGAATCCCATGCAATCTGACAATCTGCTGAATATATACCTCTGCCAACTGTGCCGCCGAATCCGTCTTCTTAATTGATAAGAAATGGGCTGACTTGGTCAATCGATCCACGATGACCCAAATGGCGTCAAAACCTTGTCTGGTATGAGGAAGACCAGTCACAAAGTCCATAGTGATGTCATCCCATTTCCACTCCGAAATCGGCAATCTCTGCAACAATCCTCCAGGTCTCTGGTGCTCGGCCTTAACTTGCTGACATGTAAGGCACTTCCTAACAAAAGCAGCAACATCTGCCTTCAAACCTCTCCACTAGGAAACACTCCTCAAATTCCTGTACATCTTGACTTCTCCAGGGTGCATAGCCAAAGTTCCATAATGAGCCTGTCGAAGGATCCTCTCCCAGAACTCCTGATGTGATGGCACACACCAACGACCCCTGAAAGTCAAAATGTCGTTTCTGAGAGCAAAGTCTCCTCCCAATCCCTACGATGCCAACTCAAACTTCTCCTTTAGCTCTTCATCACAAAGCTGAAGATCACGCATCTCAGATAACCAGTCAGCCCGAATAGTCAATGAGCTGAGTCTGTGAACCAGTCTCTGAACAGATAACTGTTCCTGACATCTTTCAACATCCCAATCCAAGTCTAGTATAGAGTCACAGACTAACATAGTATGCATAACTGCGTGCCTGCTCAAAGCATCAGCAACAGGATTAGCCTTACCCTCGTAGTAATTTATCACCAGCTCATAGTCTTTTATCAATTCCAACCATCTCCTTTGCCTCAAATTCAGTTCCTTCTGAGTGAATAGATACTTGAGACTCTTGTGATCAGAGAAGCAATCTATGGACACTCCATATAAATAATGCCTCCATATTTTTAAGGCAAATATGATAGCAGCTAACTCCAAGTCATGAGTGGGATAATTCTTCTCATGATCCTTCAGTTGTCTCGAAGCATACGCCACAACCCTGTCATCCTGCATCAGTACAGCTCCCAAGCCTATATGTGAAGCATCAGTGTACATCTTATAAGGCTTCCCTTGAGTGGGTAAAATCAATACTGGAGCGGTACTAAGCCTCTGCTTCAGCTCTAGGAAACTGTTCTCACAACTCTCTGACCACTCAAAAGATTTTCCCTTCCGGGTCAGTTGTGTCAGTGGAGCGGCTAGTCTAGAAAAGTGAGGAACAAATTTCCTATAATAACCTACCAGACCAAGGAAACTCCGGATCTCAGTGACGGAAGATGGTCGTTTCCAATCAATAATAGCTCGTATCTAGCTAGGATCAACAACCACGCCTTCTGTACTGACAATATGTCCCAAGAATGTTACTGAGTCTAGCCAAAAAGAACACTTGGAGAATTTTGCATACAGCTCATTCTCCTGCAATACTGTGAGCACTGTCCTCAACTGATCTGTATGAGCCTCCCTATCTCTGGAATAAATCAATATATCATCTATAAATATGATCACAAACTGGTCCAAGAAGGCATGAAAAACTTGATGCATCAGATTCATAAACACTGCTGGAGCATTAGTCAATCCAAAAGGTAACACTGTGAACTCATAATGTCCATATCTAGTACGGAAGGCTATCTTGGGTATATCAGAATCTCTAATCCGGAAATGGTGATAACCCGAACGCAAGTCGATCTTGGAGAACACAGTTGCCCCCTGCAGCTGATCTAGTAAATCATCAATACGTGGTAAAGGGTACCGGTTACGAATCGTAACCTTATTCAATTCCCTATAATCCACACACAGCCTCATACTACCATCCTTTTTCTTGATGAATAAGACAGGGGCACCCCAAGGTGAACAACTGGGGCATATGAGTCCCTTGTCTAATAAGTCCTGCAACTGAGTCTTCAACTCTGTTAGCTCGGTTGGAGCCATCCTGTAGGGAGCTCTAGCAATAGGAGCTACTCCTGTCTCCAAATCAATCAAAAACTCCACTTCCCTAACTGGTGGAAGTCCAGGCAATTCCTCTGGAAAAACCATAGGGAAGTCTCTCACCACTGGAATATTTGACATAAGGGTAGTGGTGGCTTGGCTATCTGCCACATAAGCCAACCAACCAGTACAACCCTTACTCACTAGTCTCTCTGCCTGAAGAACTGAGATCAGGGGAATCTGCCTGTTCAGACCAAAGTATATCACATCCTCCGAACCAGGCACCCTGATCCTAACCTTCTTCTCGCAATAATCCAGAACCACTGCATGGTAGCACAACCAATCCATCCCCAAAATGATGTCGAACTCTGTTAGCGGCACACATATCAACTCTGTCACGAACTCGTGTCCACTAATCAGAATAAACCCATCAGTCTTCTGAACAGTGGGAATCTCTTTCCCATCAGGAAGCCTAACCAGTAAGGATTCTTTTAAATAACCCTTGGATCCTGATATCTGATTCCAGATCCTCTCAGCAACAAAAGAATGAGATGCACCAGTATCAAACAAAGTCACGCACTGTACGTTGCCAAAATAAAGCATACCTGTGATCACTTCTGGTGACTCTGAAGCCTGCTGCTGAGTCAATGCAAATACTCTGGGCTGTCCCCCAGATGAACCAACCGGTCCTGTGATCCTCTGTTTCTTCCATATCTGGCAGTCGTACCTTTTGTGTCCTGGCTGCTGACAGTGGTAGCAAATAATCCACCCAATCCGAGTACCTGTCTGCTACACTGGCCTCTCAGAAATATGCCGTGGCTGGACCACGCCCTCCTGGGTACCACGGTGACCTCTGTGTCTCTTGTCCTTTTTGTTCTGTTGGGCATTTCTGAATTCCTTCCTCTTCTTGTGAGCCTCTCTCTGGGCCTCCATCCAGATGTCAATAAGCTCAACGGATCTCGCAGCCTCCACTAAGTCATGAAATCTGGCAAACTGGCTCACAACCAACTGACGTTGCAGCATAGGACGAAGTCCCTCCAAGAACATCTCACATCTGCGCTCCTCAGATGGTACCAGCTCTGCGGCATACCTCGCCAGATATGTGAATCTCGATAAGTAGTCGTTCACTGACATCTGGCTCTACTTGAGGTGTATAAGGTCCCTCCTGGACTGAGACATGGTAGAAGCCGAAATGTAGCACTCCCTGAATGCCTCAACAAAGTCCTCCCAAGCTATCTCGCTGTTCTGGACCTCCCCAAACACAGCGCGCCACTGGCCTCTCCACCAGGTAGCAGCCTCTCCTTCCAATACTAGAGCAGCAAGTACTACCCTCCTGCCGAGTGGACATCCCAAGGCATCAAACAGCTCAAGCATATGAGCCATCCAGTCATCTGCCACCGCTGGGTCAGCCGACCCATTGAAACTCCGCGAACGCAGCCGCATAAAGGCATCGATCCAACGATCCACGGCTGGCTCAACTGGCAATGCTGGGATCGTCTCCGGGGTAGAAGTAGAAGATACAGGTCTGCCTCTAGCTGCTCCACGAACGGAAAGTCTCCTGGTATCAGCCATACTGTCAAAGCAACTAATCTGGCATTAGAGTCGTCATTTGGCATTTGGCATACGGACTACCATAGTATAATAAAATGACCAACAGTTCTCCCCACCCTTGGGTTGAACTTCTATACATGTCTAGCCCCACTATCCTAACCTAGGGCTCTGATACCACTCTTGTTACACCCCAGTCTTTTTTTTTTTTTTTTTACATATAGACAGCTCAGATCGTCCCATACCAACCTGAGTAGCCTACGAAAAACATAGGATATAACACATCATTACACACCTACTTTCCTTAACTATGTGGATCCCATCTCCCGGGCACACCGTCAAATCAGGTTCATGACTCCTGAATTAACTGATGAACTCGCGCAATGTTACTCCTACTAGACCCAATACTCCTAACCCATACCGGTAGGAGAACCGATCTAATAGAAGTCTGAACCCCCAAGGTTAAGTTCCATAGTCATGTAATGACCTCACCATAAACAAAAAAATATATAACATCCACCGATATGAAATGGCGCTCCACACACCATACCGTCAAGATAGAAAATAAGATAGTGTATAAAATGTAACTCATATGAAAACTCACAGTCCATCAAATACCACATCATCCATCTGAGTACATGAGTCAGAATCACCCTCACATAATACAAGACATAAGAATAACAGTCTCACTGAATACATCCAACAGCAACAATCAACTAACCAGAATGTCTCAAAAAGTCACAGATCAGATCTCCTCCACTAGCCTACTGATCACGATCCCACCTAAAGCTGGGTGGCGTCAAGTCTGCCGAGCCACTGGAAAAATATAGATAATAAAGGAATGAGCTACGCCCAGTAGGAAAGACAGCTAGTAAAAAAACTCTCATGCAAGAGAAGGATAATAGCAAGAGTATAGAATACAGCATAACAATGTAGGGTGGAAAGGCACTCTCAGTCCCAGACTCTGACCAACCACAGTCACCCCTAGTCACACCAGAGTAGCTCTCCTCTGTGCTCCCAGGCAGCATGCCAGCGATACACGCCCATCTCTGCGCACGAATGGCACCCGACACCGCAGCGTCTCTCGTCAATCAATCTCCTGGAGACTATAGACAGAACCAGTCCCATAAATCTCTAGGCAACGTGAGACACCCCTGCCACCCTCAGGCACGCAGGCCTACACACTTGGCTAGCCACGACGAGACACCCCTGCCACCCTCAGGCGCGCAGGCCTACACTCATGGACCAAAAGAGATCGACTCAGCCACCGTCCCAAGAAGTCCTCTCCCAACAATTTCCATAGAAGCTCGCACCCCTACAGTCATTGCCAAGGTCTAACTCCAAGATTCGGCAACATGTGTCCAGATACAACAAGGCGCATACCAGTCCACATGTATACTGTGGAAGCTAAGTCTGTACCGCACAGTTACCTACCACAACTACCCTAAAACATCATGTAGGGCCTATAGTATTCCGGTCCAATATGCCAATCCATGAAATATGCCAACACTGAGTAAACTAACTCAATCCATGTCATTGCCATCCAAGCAACACAAACTGTACCAAAATTCTGACTATTCTGGTAGCACCCAAGTGTCACACTTCCTTCCAACTAATCCAGCTGCACTGAATTTATGGGTAATTTCCAACAGTCAATTTCAACTTGGCTACGTGATTTCCAAAAATCACCTCTTCCTCACATCAGGAAATTTTAAATTCCAAATTCAATTTCTGCCCTTTATCCATTTTCCGAAATTCGGACTAAATTTCCGAATTAAATTTTTTTTCCTTCCGCTTCTCTCTCATCCGCGCCGCACTTCCCCTGAACCGGTTCTCGTAGCCGGTTCGGAACCCTTACGCGCTGAGCCGAGAACCCCACCGGCCGAAGTTAATAATCCGAATTCGGGCCGAGGCTTAATATATAAATATTAATAATTAATATAATTATTCACTTAATAATCAGACTAATCCCTAATTAGCCCTAACTAGCCCTAATTCATCCCCTTCCTTCGCCCGTCGCCCGCGAATTCGTAACCGTCGACTTTCCAGAAATCTCCGTTTTCCCCGTCGATTTCCGGCGACCGAACGCAAGGGGACGCTAGCCTAAAGCTCGTACTAGCCTAAAAATTCCATATAATCAAGTCGCGAAGCTAGATGTCCATGCAAAAATTTTCGTCGAAGTGTTGTCTGATCCAACTATGCCAATTCATGAAATTAAAATCATTCTAGCATTCAGATAACCTGAATAATGGCAATATGATAATATCAAAACCTAAGGCATGCTTCTATGCACAAAAATTCCAATTCGGCGGAATATATATATATTCTTCTTCAAAATAAAAAAACCCTAAAATGCTAAAATCAATAATTTGCATTAATCAATTCCAAAAAACCCATATCCGCATGCTCAAGTAGCTATTTGCAAAATAATCCATATTTTTAATTTGCTAAATAACTGATTTAATTCTTAATTTCCTACCTTTGCTCGCCGGCGACGGTGAAGCTCGCACGCGATCAACCGCAGCTCCTCGCCGAACGAAACCGATACCAAAATGCTCGCCTCTGTCCCGCGAACCTCCGGTTACTAAAAGCCCCTTGGAAGGCTGCCGGAAAGTACCGCCGTTTGCCGCGAACACTTCGCCTCTAGCCACCGTTTGAAACCCTAACAGCCGAACGGTTTAGGTTAAATACCCCGCTTAAACCGGTAATAACCCGTTAAGACCCATTAAGCACCGGTTGACCTTCCAAAAACGCTGCTTAACACCCGATCAGTCGGTTAATCTCCACCGCTGATCTCGCCCGTCCGATCCGCTTATCCGCGGCTTATCCAAATGCACGCGCAAACGCACCTTGGCGAACCGCCCCGCCTTCGCTGAACCGCTCCGGTCCGGTTCACGCGCGGTAAAAAAAACCAAATTCCGGTTTTAAAAAAAATCTCGGTGCTCCGAAAAATCCCCAGAAAATTTCAGAAATTCCAATAGCCTCCAATTGAGCTCCTGGCTCATCCTACTATTGATCTAAAATCATCCAAGCCATAATTGAATTATTGAAGATTAAACATATAATATTTTACCGGGTATAACAGCATAACAGAAGAGTAGAGTAGCATAATACATAGTAGAGTAGAGTAGAGCAAAGTAGTGCAGAGCTGTGTAGAGTAGAGCAAAGCTAGGTTATTCAATGCTATTATATGCTAGGCTAGGCTAGCTAGAGTAGAGTAAAGTAGAGTAGAGCTCTGTTAAGCGTGGTTAAACTAGGGTAGGCTAGGCTAAGCAAGAGTAGATTAAAGTAGATTAGACTACAATAGAGCTAGATTAGGTAATGTTAGGCTTCGATAGCCTAGAGTAGAGTAGACTAGAGTAGAGTAGAGTAGAGCAGATAGAGTAGACCAAAGTAGAGTATAGCAGAGTAGAATAGAGAACATTAGAGCAAAGAAAATCAGAGTAAGGTAGAGCAGAGCCCAGCAGAGTGGAGCAGAGTAGAGCAAAGCTAGGTTAGGCTACACTAGGCTTTGTTAGGCTTGGCTAGGCTAAAGTAGAGTAGATAAGAGTGGAGTAAAGAAGAGTAGAGAAGAGCAAATTAGAGTAGGGTAGAGTAGAGTAGAGTAGAGTAGAGCAGAGCAGAGTATAGTAGAGTAGTGTAGAGCAAAGCAGGGAAAAGTAGAGTAGATTAGAGTAGAGTTGAGTGTAGTAGAGAAGAGAAAATCAGAGTAGAGCAAAAAAGTGTAGAGTAGGGCAAAGTTAGGCTAGGCTTGGCTTGTTAAGGCTTATTTAGGTTAGAGTAAAGTGGAGAAGATTATTGTAGAGTAGAGTACAATACATTAGAGCAGAGTAGAGTAGAGTAGAGCAGAGTAGAGTAGAGAAGAGCATAGCTAGATTGGGTTTGGCAAGGCTAGGCTAAGCAAGACAAGACTATAGTAAAATAGAGCTAGGTTAGGTTCAGCTAGGCTAGGCTATGATAGAGTAGAGTATAGTAGAGTAGAGTAGAGAAGAGTAGACTAGTGTAGAGCAGAGTAGAGGAGAGCTAAGTTAGGTTAGGCTTGGCCAAGTTATGTTAGGCTAGGATAGCTTAGGCTTGCTCAGAGTAGACTAAAGTAGAGTAGAGCTAAGTAAAATAGAATAAAGTAGAGCTAGGTTAGGCTTGGCTAGGCTAGAGTATAATAGAGTATAGTGGAGTAGAGCAAAGCATAGCAGAGTAGAGTAGAGTAGAGAATAGAGAGAAGTGTAGAATAGAGTAGAAAGAAGTAGAGTAAAGCAGACCTTAGTTAGGGAAGCCAATCTAGGTTAGGCTATGCTAGGGTAAAGTAGAGTTTAGTAGAGCATGATTAGGCTAGGCAAGCTTAGAGTAGAGTAGAGTATAGTAGAGTTAGGTTAGGCTCGACTAGGCAAGGGTAGGATAAGTTAGGGTTGGCAAGGATAGCCTAGGGAAGAGTGGAGCAGAGTAGAGCTCAAATTGGCTAGGTTAGGCTAGAGTAGAGTAGAGTAGAGCAAAGTAGTGTAATGGAATAAAGTAGAGTACAATAATGCTAGGTTAGGCAAGGTTGGGCTAGGCTAGGTAAGAGTAGAGTTGAGTAGTGTAGAGTAGAGTAAAGTAAAGAAGAGTAGAGAAGAGAAGAGTAGAATAGAATAGAGCAAAATAAAGCAGAGAAGTGGAGACCAGCATAGAGCAGGGTAGAGTAGAGCAGAGCTAAGTTATGTTGTGCTAGGCTAGGCTAGGCAAGAGTAGAGCAGAGTAGAGTTATGTTAGGCTAGGCTAGAGTAGAGTAGGGTAGAGCAAAGAAGAGTAGAGCTAGGCTAGGCTAAACTAGAGTACAGTAGAGCTAGGTAGGCTAAGCTAGGTTAGAATAAATTAGAGCAAAGCATATTAGAGTAGAGCTAGAGTAAAATAGAGTATAGAACTAGGTTAGGCAAGATTAGGCTAGGCTCAATTTGTCTTGGTTAGGCAAGGCTAAGCTAAGCTAAGCTATAGTATAATAGAGTAGAGTGGAGTAGAGTAGAGTAGAGCTAAGTTAGGCTTGGCTAAGCAAAACTAGAGTAGAATAGAGTAGAGTAGAGTAGAGAAGAGTAGAGCAGAGTAGAGTAAAATAATGCAGAGCAGAGGAGACCAGAGCAGAGTGTAGTGGAGTAGAGTAGAGCAATAAAAAGAAGAGCAAAGCACAGTAAAGTAGAGAAGAGCTAGGTTTGGCTACGCTAGGCTAAGCAAGGCTAGAGTAAAGTTTATTATGGTAGAGTTAGGTTAAGCTAGACTAGTTAGAGTAGAATAGAGTAGTGTAAAGTATAGCAGAGTGAGCTAAGTTAGGTTAGGCTAGGGTAAGCTAGGCTAGAGTTTAGTAGAGTTGAGTAGAGTAGAGTAGGGTAGAGTAGAGCTCAGTTAGGCTAAGAAACGCTAGGCTAGAGCATTATGGAGTAGAGTTGAGCATAGCAAAGAAGAGCAAAGCAAAGTAGAATAGAGTAGAGTAGAGTAGAGAAGATCAAAGTAGAGCAGATCAGAGCAGAATAGAGCAGAGCATAGCAGAGCATAGCAGAGAAGAGTAGAGCTTGGTTAGGCTAAGCTAGCTAGGTTAGGTTAGGTTAGTGTTAAGTAGAATAGAGTAGAGTAGAGTGGAGTAGAATAGAGTAGATTATAGTAGAGTAGAGTAGAGTAGAGGAGAGCTAGGTTAATCTAGGCTAGGAAAGGCAAGGCTAGGGTAGGCGAGGCTAGGCTTGAGTAGAGTAGAGTAGAGTAGAGCTCGATTAGGTTATGCTAGGCATCACTAGGTAATGCTAGTGTAGAGTAGAGTAGAGTAGAGTAAGGTAGAGAAGAGTAGAGTAAAATAAAGAAGAATAAGGTAGAGCAGAGTGGAGCAGAGCAAAGCATAGATAAGCAAAGTAGAGTAAAGAAGATTAGAGCTAGGTTATGCTCACCAAGGCAAGGTTTGGCTGGGTTAACTTTGAGTAGAGTATATTATAGTTGAGTAGGGTAGAGTAGAGTAGAGTTTAGCAAAATAGAGTAGAGAAGAGCAAAGTAGAGCAGAGTAGAGTAGAGTAGAATAGAGTAGAGGAGAGTAGACTATAGCAGAGTAGAGTAGTGTAGAGTAGAGTAGCACTAGGTTAGGCTTAGCTAGGCTAGGTTTGGCTAGGTTAGGATAAGTTAGAGTTGAGTAAAGTTGAGTAGAGAAGAGTAGATTAGAGTAGAGTAGAGAAAAGTAGAGTATAATATAGTATAATAAAGTAAAGTAGAATAGAGTAGAGCAAGGTTTATCAATGGTAGAGAGGGCTAGGATATGTCATGCTTAGCTAGGCTAGGCTAGAATTTATTAGAGTAATGTATAGTTAAGAATAGTAGAGCTAGGTTATATTAAGCTCAACAAGGCTAAAGTAGTAGAGTAGAGTAGAATAGAGTAGAGAATAGCAGAGTAGAGCAGAGTATAGCGAGTAGAGTAGGACAAAGTGGAGCAAAGTAGAGAAGAGCAGAGAAAAGCAGAGTAGAGTAGAGCAGTGTAGAGTAGAGTAGAGAGAGTAGAGCTTAGCTAAGTTAGGCTATGCATGGCTAAGCTATGCTAGGCTTGAGTAGAGTAGAGTGGAGTAGTGTAGGATAGAATGGAGTAGAGCAGAGCATAGTAATAAAATGTAGAGTAGAGCATAGTAGATTAGAGTAGAGGAAGGATAGGCTAGGCTAGGCTAGGCATGGCTAGGCTAGGCCAAAGTAGAGTATAGTAAGGTAGAGCAAGGTTAGGCTAGGCTTGGTTAGAGCATAGTAGAGTACAGTAGAGTAGAGTAAAGTATAGTAGAGTAAAGTAGAGAAGAGTAGAGTAGAGCTAGGTTAGGTTAAGCTAAGCTAAAGTATGGTAGAATAGAGTAGAATAGAATAGAGTAGAGCAGAGTAGAGTAGTGTAGAGGAGAGCATGGTAGAGTAGAGCTAGGTTTGGTAAGGCTAGGCTAGGCTAGAGCAGAGTAGAGCAGAGTAGAGTATAGCTACGATTGACTAGGCAAGCTAGGCTAAGTTAGAGTAGAGTAAAGTGGAGTAGATTAGAATATAATAAATTAAAGTTAAGTAGAATAGAGTTAGGTTATGCTGGGTTAGGCAAGGCTCGGGTTTGCTAAGGTTGGCTAGGCTAGGCTAGAGTAGAGAAACATAAAATGGAGTGGAGGAATTGAGTAGAGTAGAGTAGAGCTAAAATAGGAAACCATAGGCTAGGTTATGTTAAACAAGGCTAGAGTAGAGAGGAGTAGAGCAGAGAAAAGCAGAGAAGAGTATAGTAGAGTTGAGTGAGTAGAGTTGAGTAGAGAAGAGTAAAGCATAGTAGGGCTAGGATAGGCTAGGCTAGGCTTTGTTAGAGTAGAGTAGAGTATAGTACAGTAAAGTATAATAGAGTAGAGTAGAGAAGAGTAGAGTAGAGCTAGGTTAGGCTAGGCTAAGCTATAGTATGATATAATAAAGTAGAATAGAATAGAGCAGAGCAGAGTATACTAGAGTCGTGTAAAACAGAGTAGACTAGAGTAGAGCTAGGTTTGGCCAGGCTAGGCTAGGAAAAAGTAGAGAAGAGCAGAGTAGAGGAGGGCTATGTTTGACTAAGCTTGGCTAGGCTAAGCAAGAGTGGAATAGAGTAGAGTTAAGTAGAGTAGATTTGAGTAGAGTAAAGTTAAGTAGAGTAGAGCTTGGTTAAGCTAAGCTAGGCTAGGCTAGGCTTTGGTAAGCTTGGCTAGGCTACGATAGAGTAGGGTAGAATAGAGTATAGTGGAGTATTGTAGAGTAGAGTAGAGTAGAGCTAGAATAGGCTTGGCTAAGCTAGGTTATGCTAAACAAGGCTATAGTAGAGCATAGTAGAGTAGAGAAGAGTAGAGTAGAGTAGAGTAGAGAAGAGTAAAGCAGAGCAGAATAGAGTTGAGCAAAGTAGAACAGAGCAGATCAGGGCTAGCTTAATCTAGGCTAGGCTAGGTTAGGGTATAATAGAGTAGAGTAGAGCTTGGTTGGGCTACACTAGGCTAAGCTAGGTTTTAGTCGAGTAGAATAGAGTATAGTATAGTAGAGTAGAGTAGAGTAGTGTAGAGTCGAGCAGAGCTTGGTTGGGCTATGCTAGGCTAAGCTAGGATTTAATCGAGTAAAAAATAGTACAGTAGAGTAAAGTAGAGTAATGTAGAGTAGAGTAGAGTATAGTAGAGGAGAGTAGAGTAGAGCTAAGTTAGGCTAGGCATGGTTAGGCTATGCTAGAATAGGTTAGGCAAGGCTAGAGTAGATTAGAGTTGAGTAGAGTAGAAACATGTTAGGTTTGGCTTCCTTGGCTAGGCTAAAGTATATTAGAGTAGAGTAGAGCAGAGTAGAGTAGTGTAGAGAATAACAGAGTAGAGTAGAGAATAATAGAGCAGAGTAGTGCAAAGGAGAGAAAAGTAGAGCAGAGCAGAGAAGAGTAGAGCTAAGTTATGCTAGACCAAGTAAGGCTAGGCTAAGCTAGAGTAGAGTAGAGCATGGTTCATTATGCTAGGCTAGGCAAGGTTAGAGTAGAGTAGAATAGAGTAGAGTATAGTAGATTAGAGCTAGGTTAGCGTAGGCTAGGCAAGGGCAGGCTAGGCTAGGGTCTGCAAGAGTAGAATAACATAGAACTCGATTAGGCTAGGTTAGGCTAGAGTGGAGTTGAGTAGAGTATAGTAGAGTAGAGTAGAGTAGGACAGAGCAGAGCATAATAGAGTAGTGTAGAGTAGAGCTAAGTTAGGCTAAGCTAATCTAGGTTAAGCTAGGCTAATGTAGGGTAGATTTCATTAGGATAGGCAATGGTAAAGTTGAGTAGAGTAAAATAGAGTAGAGAAGACTGTTGTAGAGCAAAGTAGTGCAAAGTAGAGAAAAGTATAGTAGAGCAAAGAAGAGTAGAGCAGAGTAGAGCTAGAATAGGCTAAGCTAAGCTAGGCTATGCTTAGCTAGGTTAGAGTAGAAAAGAGTATAATAGAATAAAGTAGAGTAGAGTATAATAGTGTGGAATATAATAGAGTAGAGTAGAGTTGAGTAAAGCTAGGTTATGGTAGGCGAGGCTAGGCAAGGTTAGAGAAGAGTAGTGTAGTGTAGAGTAGAGTAGATTAAAGTAATGTAGAGTAAAGGAGACTAGAATAATATAGAGGAAAAGATAGCAGAGAAGAGTCGAGTAGAGTAGGATTAATCATAGAAGAGCAGCATATAGCAGAGTAGAGTAGAGCTAGGTTGGGCTCGACTAAGCTAGGCTAGAGCAGAGTCGAGTAGAGTTAGGTTAGGTAAGCCTAGGCTAGGATACGTAAGACTATAGTGGAGTAGAGTTGGGTAGACTAGAGCTAAACATAGTAGAGCAGAGCAGAGTAGAGCTCGGTTAGGCTAGGCTAGACTAGAGTAGAGTAGAGCTAGGTAGGCTAGGCTAGGCAAGGTTAAAGTAGAATAGACTAGAGTAGAGCATATTAGTGTAGAGCTAGAGTAGAGTAGAGTAGAATGAGGTTAGATTAGGCAAAGCTAGGATAGGTTAGGCTAGGCAAGGTTAGGCTAAGCTAGAGAATAATAAAAAATATTGGAGTAGAGCAAAAAAGAGTTAGGTTAGGGTATGTTAGTGTACATAAGTGTAGAGTAGAGTAGGGAAGAGTAGAGTAAAGTAGAGCAAAACAAAGTACAATTGAGCAGAGCAAAGCTGAGCATGGTAAAGCAATAATAAGCAGAGCTGAGTACAGTAGTGTAGAGTAAAGCAAGGTTAGGCTAGGCTAGGCTAGGTAAGGCTAGGCTAAACAAGAGTAAAGTAGAGTAGGGTAGAGCAAGGTTAGGCTAAGTTAGAGTAGAGTGGAGTAGAGTAGGGCAGATTAGAGTAGAATGGAGCAAGGTTTGGGAAGGCTAGGCTAGACGAGGGTTAGCTAGGTTAGGCTATGCTAGAGTTGAGTAGAGTAGAATAGAGTAGAGCTTAGTTAGGCTAGGCTAGGTAAGGCTAGCATATGTTAGAGTAGAGTTGAGTAGAGCAAAGAAGAGCAAAGCAAAATAGAGAAGAGCAAAGTAGAGTAGAGTAGAACAAAGTAAAATAGAGTAGAGTAGAGTAGAATAGTTTAAAGCAGAGTAGAATAGAGCTAGATTATGCTATGCTAGGTTAGGCTAGGCAAGGGTAGGCTATGTTAGAGTTTAGTTGGGTAGAGTAGAGTAGACTAGAGTAGAGTAGAGTAGAGTATAGCATAATAGAGTAAAGTAGAGTTGAGCTAGGTTAACTTAGGCTAAGCAAGGCTAGGTTAGGCTACACAGGGCTAGCTACAGTAAAATAGAGTAGAGCTTGATTAGGCTAGACTAGAGTAGAGTACAATAGAGTAGAATAGAGTAGAGTAGAGCAGAGCAAAGCAAAGCCAAGAATAATGGGGTAGAGCAGAGCACAGCACAGTAGAGGAGAGAAGAGTAGAGATGAGTTGAGCTGAGTAGAGAAGAGTAGAGCTAGGTTAGGCTAAACTTGGTGAGGTTTGGCTAGGTTAGAGTAAAGTAGAGTAGAGTGGAGTTGGGTAGAATTAGAGTAGAGTTGAGTAGAGTAGAGTGGGGAAGAGCAAAGTAGAGTAAAATTGAGTAGAGCAGAGTAGATTAGAGCAGAGTAGAGTAGAGTAGAGTATATTATATTATCATAGAGTAGACTAGAATAGACTAGAGCTAGGTTAATTTAGGCAAGGCAGGGCTTAGCTAGGCCAAGTATGGTTAAGCTAGTTCAGAGTAGAGTAGAGTAGAGTATAATAGAGTTAGGTTAGGTTAGGGTAAGATAAACTAAAGTAGAGTAGGGAAGAGCAGAGCAAAGTAGACTAGAGCATAGGAAAGCAGAGCAAAGTGATGTGGAGCAAAGTAGAGTAGAGCACAGTAGAGCTGAGTAGAGTAAAGAAGAGCAGAGCTAAGTTAGGCTTATTTAGGCTAGAGTATAATAGAGTAGAGTACAGTAAATTAGGGTGGAGCAGAGGAGAGCAGAGCAATAAAATAGAGAGTAGAGTCGAGCTCTGTTAGGTTAGTCTAGACAAGAGTAAAGTAGTGTAAAATAGAGCCCGGTTAGGTTAGGCTAGGCTAGGAAAAGTTAGAGCAAGGTAGAGTAGTGTAGAGTAAAGTATAATAGTGTAGAGTAGAGTAGAGTAGTGCTAAGTTAGGTTAGGCATGGCTAGGATAGGCTTGGCTAGGTTAGACTAGGTTAGTGTGGAGTAGAGTAGAGCAGAGTAGAGTAGAATAGATTAGAGCTTGTTTTGGCTTGGCTAGGCTTGAGTATATTAGAGCAAAGTAGAGTAGAGTAGAATAGAGTAGAGCAGCACAGAGTGGAGTAGAGCAGAGTAGAGCAGAGTAAAGTAGAGTAGACCAGAGCAGAGTAGAGTAGTGTAAAGGAGAGAGAGAAGAGCAGAGTAAAGTAGAGCAATGTAGAGTAGCACAAGGTTATGCTAGGTTAGAATAGATTAGAGTAGAGTAAAGTAAAGGTAAGTTAGGCTAGGCTAAGATTGGTTAAAGAAGGGTAGAATAGAGTAGAGTAGAAGGGAGGATAGCAAAGAAGAGTAGAACAAAGTAAAGAAGAGTGAGGAGAGTACAATAGAGCAGAGTTGAGTAAAATAAAGAAAGGAAGATTAGAGAAAGTTAGACAAAGTAGAGAAGAATAGATCAGAGTGGAGTAGAGTAGAGTAAGGTTAAGCAAGGCTAGGCTAAGCTTGGCTAGGTTAGGCTTGGCTATACTATAGTAGAGAAGAGTAGGGTAGGGTAGTGTAGAGTAGAGAAGAATAGAGTAGAGTAGAATAGAGTAGAGTAGAGTAGAGTAGAGCTTGTTAGGCTAGGCTAGCTAGAGTAGAGTGGTGTAGAGTATGATGGAGTAGAGTAGAGCTCAATTAAGTTTCACTAGGCTAGGTTTTGCTAAAGAAGAATAGAGTAGAGCAGAGGAAAGTAGAGCAAAGCATAGCAGAGTAGAGTAGAGCTAGGTCAGGATATGCTAGGCAAGGTTAGGCTGGGTTAGTGTCGAGTAGAGTTGAGTAGAGCATAGTAGAGTAGAGCTAAGTTAGGTTAGGCAAGGATAGGCTAGGGTAGAATAGAATGGAGTAGGTAGAGTAGAGTAGAGTAGATTAGAGCATAGTAGAGTAGGGCAGAGAAGAGTAAAATTGAGTAGAGTAGAGCAAAAAAATAGTGGAGCTGAGTAGGGCTGAGTAAAGTATTGCAAAATAGAGAAGAGTATTGTAAAGTAGAGTAGAGTAGAGATAGGTCAGGCTAATCTAAGCTAGAGTAGAGTAGAGAAAAGAGTAGAGTAGAGTAGAGTCAAGTAGAGCTTGTCTAGGTTAGGTTAGAGTAGAGTAGAGATGAGTAGAGAAGAGTAGAGATGAGTAAAGTGGAGAAGAGTAGAGCTGAAGAAAGTAGAGTAAAAGAGAGCAGAGGAGAGGAGAGCAGAGTAAAGCAGAGCAGAGTAAAAGAGTAGAGTAGAGCTGAATAGAGTAGAGCAGAGTAAAGTAGAGTTGAGGTTGGTTAAGCAAGGCTAAGCTACGTTAGGCTAGGCTAAGATAGAGTAATGTAGAGTAGAGTAGAGTAGAGTAGAGCAAGATTAGGCTAGGCAAGGCAAGGCTAGGCTAGGCTAAAGTAAAATAGAGTACAATAAAATAGAATAGAAGAGAGTAGAGTAGATAAAAGAAGAGTAGAGTGGAGTAGAGTAGAGTAGAATAGAGTGGAGGAGAGGAGAGGAGAGAAGAGTAGAGGAGAGGAGATGAGAGGAGAGGAGAGGAGAGAGAAAAATAAAAGAGTAGAGTAGGGTAGAGTAGAATAGAATAGAGCAGATCACAATAAACTAAAGCAGAGCAAAGTAGAGTAGAGCAATGAAAAGAAGAGAGTAGAGAAAATTAGAGCAGAGTAAAGTAGGGCAAAGTATAGCAGAGCTAGGTTAGGCTAAGCTAGGTTAGAGTTGAGTATAGTAGAGCAGAGTAGAGCTCAATTAGGTTGGGCTTAGCTAAGAGAAGCTTGTTTGGGCTAGAGTAGCATAGAGTTGAGCAGAGTGGAGTAGAGTATAGTAGAGTAGAGTAGAGTAGAGCTAAGTTAGGTTAGGCTAAGCTAAGCTAGGCAGTTAGAGTAGAGTGGGATATAATAGAGCAGAGCAGAGAAGAGTAGAGTAGAGCAGTCGAGCTAGGTTAGGCAAGGTTAGCCTATGTTAGGCAAGAGTAGAGTAAAGTAGTGTAGAGTAGAGGTGAGTAAAGGCTAGGTTAGAGTAATATTAAGTAGAGTTGTGTAAAGAAGAATAGAGTAGAGTAGAGAATAGTGAAGTAGAGTAGAGCAGTACTTGGCTAGGCTAGGCTATCCAAAAATAGAGTAAAGTCGAATAGAGTAGATTATAGTAGAGTAGAGTAGAGTAGAATAGGGTAGAATATAATATAGTAGAGTAGAGTAGAGCAAGGTTAGGCTAGGCTAAGTTAGAGTAGAGTAGAGTAGTGTAAAGTAGAGCTCAGTCAGGTTATGCTAGGCTTGGCTAGAGAAGAGTAGGAGAGAGTATTGAAGAGTAGAGCATAGTAGAGCAGAGTAGAGCAAAAAAGTGTAGAGTACATCTGGGTTAGGCTAGGCTAGGCATGGCAAGGCTAAAGTGTAGTAGAGTAGAGTAGAGTAAAGCTAGGTTAGGTTAGGCAAGGTCAGAGTAGAGTAAAGTAGTGTAGAGTAGACTATAATAGAATATGGTAGAGTATAGTAGAGTAAAGTAGAGTAGATTAGAGTAGAGTAGAGTAGAGTAGAGCTAGATTAGGCAAGTCTAGGCTAGAGTTGTGTAAAGTAGAGAAGAATATAGTAGAGTGGTGTAGAGTGGAGTAGAGAAGAGAAGAGCTGAGTAGAGTAGAGTAGAGTAGAGTAAAGTAGAGGAGAGAAAAAAGGAGAGGAGAGGAGAGGAGAGTAGAGTTGAGCCAAGCAGAGCATAACAAGGTAGAGCAGAGCAGAGTAGAGCAGGCAGAGTAGTGCAAAGTAGAGTAGACTAGGGCAAAGTAGAGAAGAGCATAGTATAGTAAAAGAGAGTATAGTAAAATAGAGAATAGAGTAGAGCAAAGCATAACAGAATAGAGTAGAGCTAAGTTAGGCTATGTTAGAGTAGAGTTGAGTAGAGCAAAATAGAGAAGAGTAGAGTAGAGAAGAGCTAAGTTAGGCTAGGCTAAAGTACAATAGAGTGGAGTAGACTAGAGTAGAATAAAGTATACAAAAGGAAAGGATAGCAGAGCAAAGTAGAGCAAACCATAGTAGAGTAGAGTAGAGTAGACCTTGGTTAGGTTAGGCTATGCTAGGCTAGGCAACACTAGAGTAGAGTATAGTAGAATAGAGTAGAGTAGAGTACAACCACTTTAGGTTATGTTAGGCTCGGTTAAGTTAGAGTAGAGTTGTGTAAAGTAGAGCAGAGTATAGCAGAGAAGAGTAATGAAGAAGAAAGCAAAGAAGAGTAGAGTAGAGTAAAGAAGAGCATAGTAGAGTAGAAAATAGTAGAGTACAATAGAGCTAGGTTAGGCTAGGCTAGAGGAGAGTAGAGTAGAGTAGAGCTAGGTTAGGTTAGGCTAGAATAGAGTAGAGTAGAGTATTATAGAATAGACTATAATATGGTAGATATAATAAAGTAAGTAGAATATAGTAGAGTTGAGTAGCATAGAAAAGAGAAGAGTAGAGTAGAGCTTGGTTAGGCTAAGCTAGTTTAGACAAGGCTAGGATAGAGTAGAGTAGAGTATTGTAGAGGAGAGCAGAGTAGAGTAGAGCAAAGTTGAGTAGAGCTAAGAAGAATAGAGCATAGTAAAGTAAAGAAAAGCAGACCAAAGTAGAGAAAACTAGAGTAGAGCAAAGTAGTGTAGAGTAGAGCAGAGCAAAGAAAAGCATAGTACAGTAAGATTAGTTTAAGCTATACTAGGCTAGGTTAGAGTAGAGAAGAGTAGAGGATTGTATAATAAAGTAGAGTAGAGTAGAGCTGGGTTAGGCTAGGCTTCTCTAGGTTTGGTTAAGCTTGGCTAAAGAAGAGTAATGTAGTGCTTGGTTAGGCAAGGCAAGGTTAGGTTACTATATCTTAAGCTAGAGTAGAGCAGAGTAGAGTAGACTGAAGCAGGGCAGTGCAGAGCTAGGTAAAGCTATGCTAAAATAGGCTAAACTGAGCCAGAGTAGAGTAGACTAGAGTAAAGCTTAACTAGGCTAGCTAAGCTCAAGTAGGCTAGGTAAGTGTAGTTGAATAGAGTAGAGTAGAGCTAGTTTAGGCTCAGCTAGGTTAGGCAAGGCTAGGGTGGAGTAGAGTTAAGTAGGGTAGAGCAGAGTAGAGTTATGTTAAGATAGGCTAGGGTAGGCTAGGAAGGTTAGGCTAGACCAGGTTACATTAGAGTAAAATATAGTAGAGTAAAGTAGAGCTAGGTTAGGCTAGGCTAGAGTTGAGTAGAGTAGAGTAGGGCTAAGTCAGGTTGTAGTACAGAGTAGAGTAGAGTCGAGAAGAGCAGAGCTGAGTAGAGCAGAGTAGAGTAGAGAAGAGTAGAATAGAGCATAGCATAGCAGAATGGAGTTGAGTAGAGTAGAGCTGGATTAGGCTAGTCATGGCTAGGCTAGGTCAATGTAGGTAAGGCTAGGTAAGAGTAGAGTATAATGGAGCTTGGTTAGGCTTGGCTAAGCTAGTTTAGATTATAGTAGAATAGAGTGTAGTAGAGTAGAGTAGAGTGGAGTTTAGTAGAGTAGAGCAAGGGTAGGTTAGGCTACATTAGGGTAGGTTAGAGTAGGCTAGAGTAGAGCAGAGTGGAGTAGAGTAGAGTAGAGCAAGGTTTTGCTTGGCTAGGCTAGGTTAGAGTTGAGTAGAGTAGAGTAGAGTAGAGTGGACTAGAGTAGAGTAGATTAGATTAAAGTAAAGTAGAGTAGAGCAGAGTAGAGTGGAGTTGAGGAGAGGAGAGCATAGCAGAGAGAAGGAGAGCAAAGTAAAGTAGAGCAGAGCATAGTAGAAGAGTAGAGCAAAGTAATGTGGAGTAGGTTAGAGTAATATAGAGTAGAGTAAAGTAAAGTAAAGCAGAGTAGAGCTAAGTTATTCTATGCTAGGCTGAAGTAGAGTAGAATAGAGTAGACTAGAGTAGAATTGAGTAGAGTTGAGGAGAGGAGAGGAGAAGAAAGGAGAGGAGAGGAGAGGAGAGGAGAGAAGAGGTAAGGAGAGGAGAGCATAATAAAGCTGAGCTGAGCAGAGCAAAATAAAGTAGATTAGAGTAGAGCAAAGTATAGAATAGTAGAGTAGAGTGGAGTAGAGCAAAGTAATACAAAGAAGAGCATAGAAGAACATAGCAAAGGAGAGTAGACATGAGAAAAGTTGATGAGATAATAGAAGAGTAGAGAAGAGCATAACAGAGTAGAGTGTAGAGTAGAGTAGAGAAAAGTAGAGTAAAGTAAAGTACAGTAGAGTAGAGCAAAGCTAAGATTTGTTAGGCTAGGGTATTCTAAGCTAGGCTAGAGTGGAGTAGAGTAAATCAATGTTAGGTTAGGCCAGGTTAGAGTATAATAGAGTAGAGTAGAATAGAGTAAGATAGAGTAGAGTAGAGCATAGCAGAGTAGAGCAAAGGAAAGTAGAGCAGAGCATAGTAGAGCAAAGTAGAGTAAAGTAGACAAAAGTAGAGCAGAGCTAGGTTATGCTAGCATTGGTTAAGCTATGTTAGGCTAGGCTAGATCAGAATAGAGTAAAATAGAGTAGAGTAAAGTAAGGTAGAGCTAGGTTATGTCAGGTTAGGCTAGGCTAAGTTTGAGTAGAGAAGGGTAGAGTAAAGTTTATTAAAGTGGAGTAGCATAAAGTAGAGTAAAGTTGAGTAGAGAAGAGTAGTAAACAAGAGTAAAGTAGAGTAGAATGGAGTTATTAGAGTAGAGTAAAGCTAGGTTAGCTTAGGCTAAGTTAAGCTAGGATTGGCTAAGCTAGGCTAGAGTATGCTACGCCAAGCTAGAGTAAAGGAGTGTATTATGGAGTAGAGTATATTAGACAAAAGTAGAGCTGAGCTAGGTTAGGCTTGACTAGGTTACGTTAGGCTAGGGTAGGCTAGGCAAGGCTAGAGTAGAGTAGAGTAGAGTAGAATAGAGTAAAGAAGAGATGAGCAGAGTATAGCAGAATATATCAAACTAAAGTAGAGTAAAACAAAGTTAGGTTAGGTTAGATTAGGCTTAGTTAAGCTAGGCTATATTAGGCTTACCTATGTTAGGCTAGGTTATAGTAGAGTAGAGTAGAATAGAGTAGAGAAGAGTAGAGTAGATTTAGTAAAGTAGAGCTAGGGTATGCTAAGCTTGGCTAGGCTTGGTTAGAGTAGAGTAGAGTAGAGTAAAGCTAAGTTAAGCTAGGTTAGGATAGACTATAGAGTAGAGTAGAGCATAATAGAGTAGAGTAAAGTAGAGAAAAGTAGTGTATAGTAGAGCAGTGCAGAGCATAGTAGAGTAAAGTAGAGCAGAGAAGAGCTAGCAAAAGTTAGGCTAGGCTAGACAAAGCTAGGCACGAGTATAGTAGAGTAGAGTATAGTAAACCTTGGCTTGCCTTGGCTAGGTTTGGTTAGAGTAGAGAAGAGTACAGTAGAGTAGAGTAGAGTTGAGCTAGGTTAGCTAGGCTAGGTTAGCTATGCTAGGTTAGGCAAGGGTTGGCTAGGTGAGGCTAGGCTAGAGTAGAGTAGAGTAGAGAAGAGTAGAGTAGAGTAGAGTAGAGTTGAGCTAGGTTAGCTATGCTAGGTTAGACAAGGGTTGGCTAGGCAAGGCTAGGCTAGAGTAGAGTAGAGTAGAGAAGAGTAGAGTAGAGTAGAGTAGAGTAGAGCATGTTTAGGCTAGGGTAGGCTAGTTAAGGCTATGATAGCTTAGATTATTGTAGAGTAGAGTAGAGTAGAGCTTTGTTAGGCTAGGCTAGAGTATAGTAGAGTTGATTATAGTATAGTAGAGTAGTAGAAGCGAGTAGGGTGGATTAGAGTAGAGTAGAATAAAGTAGAGTAGCAGAGAGCCGTTAGAGCAGAGTAGAGCCGAGCATAGCAAAGTAGAAGTGTAAAATATAGTGTAATAGATTAGACTAGTACAGAACAAAATAGAGTAGAGTAGAGTAGGGTTGAGAAAAGTTATGTTAAGCAAGGCTAGGTTAGGTTACGTAAGGGTAGGATAGAGTAGAGTAGAGTAGAGTAGAGTGGTGTAGAGTAAAGTAGAGTTGAGTAGAGCAAGGCTAGGCTAGGCTATACTAAAGTAGAATTAAGTATAGTAGAGTAAAGCAGGCTTGGCTAGGCTAGAGTAGAATAGAGTAGAGTAGAGAAAAATAGAGCTAGATTAGGCAAGGCTAAGCTAGGTTAGAGTAGAGTAGATTAGAGTAGAATAGACTAGAGTATAGTAGAGTAGAGAAGAATAGAGTGGAGTAGTATGGAGTAGAGTAGAGAAGAGTAGACTAAAGGAGAGGAGAAGAGGGGAGAGGAGAGGAGAACAGAGGAGAGGAGAAGAGAGGTGAGCTAAGCAGAGAACAGTAGAATAGAGTAGAGCAGAGTAGAGTCAAGGAAATTAAATGAGAGCAGAGCATAGTAGAGTAGAGTAGAGTAGAGCAAAGTAGAGAAAAGTAGAGTAGATCAGAGCCAGGTTAAGCTAGGCTAGGCTAGGTTAGAATAGAGTATAGTAGAGTAGAGTTGAGTAGAGTAGAGTAGATTAGACTCGAGAAGAGCTAGGTTAGGATAGGTTAGTCTAGGCTAGGTTACAGTAGAGTAGAGTAGACTCGAGCTATGTTAGGTTGGGCTAAGCTATAGGCTAGGCTAAGGTAGGGTTGGGAAGGGTATTCTAGGTTAGAGTATAGTAGAGTTGGGTAAAGTAGAGTAAAGTATAGTAGTGTAGAATATAGTAGAGCTTGGTTGGGCTAAGCTAAGCTAGGTTAGAATAGGTTAGAGTAAAATAGAATAGAGCAAAGCGTAGAAGAACAAAGCAGAGTAGAGCAAAGTAAAGAGAATAGAAAAGAGCGAAGCAGAGTAGAGTAGAGCATAGTAAAGTTAGATTAGGCTAGGCCTTGCTAGGCTAGAGTATAGTATAGTATAATAGAGTAGAGTAGAGTGGAGCAGATAAGAGAAGAGTAGGGTAGAGTAAAGCTAGGTTGGTCCTAGCTAGCCTAGGTTAGAGTGGACTAAAGTAGAGTAGAGTAGAGTATAGTAGAATAGAGTAGTACAGAGCAAAATAGAGTAAAGTAGAGTAGAGCTAGGTTATGCTAGGCTTGGCTAAGATAAGAAAACGTTGAAGATGATGAAGAAGAAGAAATGTAAGGAGAAGAAGAAGAAGAAGAAGAAGAAGAAGAATGAGAAGAAGAAGAAGAAGAACAAGAAGAAGTTGAAGAAGAAGAAGAAGAAGATAATGAGGATGATGATGAAGAATAAGATGAAGAAGAAGAAGAAGAAATTGCAAGAAAGAAGAAGAAGATGAAGTAGAAGAAGAAGACAAAGAAGAAGAAGAAGAAGAAGATGAAGATGAAGAGGGAGACAAAGAAGAAGAAGAAAAAGGTGAAGAAAAAAAGAAGAAAGCGAAGAAGACGAAGTAGAAGGAGAAGTACAAGAAGATAAAGAAGGAGAAGAAGAAGAGCAAGAGGAGGAAGAAGAAGAGGAAGATGGAGAAAAAGAAGAAGAAGATGTAGTAGTAGATGATGATCATGATGAAGAAGAAGGGTGGATAAAGAGGAAGTAGAAGAAGAAGAAGAAGAATAAGAAGAAGAAGAAGAAGATGAAGAAGAAGAAGAGGACAAGAAGATGGAAGAAGAAGAAGAAGAAGAAGAAGAAGAAGGTGAAGAAGAAGAAGAAGAATAAGGATAAGAAAGGGAATAAGAAGATGAAAAGTAGTAGAAGAAGAAGAAGTGCAAGAAGATTAAGTGGAAGAAGAAGAGGAAGAAGAAAACAAAGCAGAAGAAGAAGAGAAAGATGAAGATGAAGAAGAAGATGAAGAACAAGAAGATGAGGAAGTGAAAGAAGAAGAAGAAGAAGAAGAAGAAGAAGAAGAAGAAAAAGAAGAAGAAGAAGAAGAAGAAGAAGAAGGCAAAGAAGAAGAAGAAGAAGAATAAGAAGAAGAAGAAAAGGAAGAAGAAGAAGGAGAAGAATAAGAAGATGAAGAAGAAGAAAAAGAAGAAGAAGAAGGAGAAAAAAAGACAAAGAAGAAGTAAATGTCGAAGAAGAAGACGAAAGAACAAGAAGAAGAAGAATAAGAAAAAGATGAATATGATGGATAAGGGAAAGAAGAAGAAGAAGAAGAAGAAGATGGAAGAGAAGAACTATAGGAAGAAGTAGAAGAAGAAAGAAAGAAGAAGAAGAAGAAAGAGAAGAAGAAGAAGAAGAGAAGAAGTAGAAGAGGAAGATGAAGAAGGAAAAGGAGGAGAAAAAGAAGAGAAAAAAGAACAACAAGAGGAAGAAGAAGACAAAGAAGATGTAGAAGTGGAAGTGGATGGAGAAGAAGAAGAAGAAGAAGAAAAAGAAGAATAGGAAGAAGAAGAAGAAGAAGAAAGGAAAGAAAAAGAAGAAAAGAAGAAGAAGAGGAAAAAGAAGAAGAAGAAGTGGGAAATGATGAAAAAGAAGAAGATTATCATGTAGAAGAAGAAGATGAAAATGAAGAAGAAAAAGAGGAAAACAAAGAAGAAGAAGAAATAAAAGTAGAAGACGATAAAGAAGTAGGAGAAAAAAATGAATAAGAAGAAGTAGAAGAAGAAAAAGTTGAAGATGAAGAAGAAGAAGAAATGTAAGGAGAAGAAGGAGAAGAAGAAGAAGAAGAAGAAGAAGAATGAAAAGAAGAAGAAGAAGAAGAAGAAGATGAAGAAGAAGAAGAAGAAGAAGAAGAAGAAGAAGATAATGAGGATGATGATGAAGAATAAGATGATGAAGAAGAAGAAGAAGAAATCGGCAAGAAAGAAGTAGAAGATGATGAAGAAGAAGAAGACAAAGAAGAAGAAGAAGAAGAAGAAGAAGATGATGAAGAGGGAGACAAAGAAGAGGAAGAAAAAGGTGAAGAAAAAAAGAAGAAGGCAAAGAAGACAAAGTAGAAGGAGAAGTAGAAGAAGATAAAGAAGAAGAAGAAGAAGAACAAGAGGAGGAAGAAGAAGAAGAAGATGGAGAAAAAGAAGAAGAAGATGTAGTAGTAGATGATGGTCATGATGAAGAAGAAGGGTGGATGAAGAGGAAGTAGAAGAAGAAGAAGAAGAAGAAGAAGAAGAAGATGATGAAGAAGAAGAAGAAGACAAGAAGATAGAAGAAGAAGAAGAAGAAGAAGAAGAAGTTGAAGAAGAAGAAGAAGAATAAGGATAAGAAAGGGAATAAAAAGATGGAAAGTAGTAGAAGAAGAAGTGTAAGAAGATGAAGTGGAAGAAGAAGAAGAGGAAGAAGAAAACAAAGTAGAAGAAGAAGAGAAAGATGAAGACGAAGAAGAAGATGAAGAACAAGAAGATGAGGAAGTGAAAGAAGAAGAAGAAGAAGAAGAAGAAAAAGGAAAAAGAAGAAGAAGAAGAACAGGAATAAGAAGAAGAAGAAGAAGAAGAAGGCAAAGAAGAAGAAGAAGAAGATAAAGAAGAAGAAGAAGAAGAATATGGAGAAGAAGAAAAGGAAGAAGAAGAAGAAGAAGAAGAAGAAGACGAAGAAGAAGAAAAAAGAAGAAGAAGAAAGAGAAAATAAGACAAAGAAGAAGTAAATGTGGAAGAAGAAGAAGAAAGAACAAGAAGAAGAAGAATAAGAAAAAGATGAATATGATGGATAAGGGAAAGAAGAAGAAGAAGAAGAAGAAGTTGAAGAAGAAGAAGAAGAAGAAGAAGTTGAAGAAGAAGAAGAAGGCGAAAACGAAAAAGAAGGAGACAAACATGTAGAAGAACAAGAAGAAGAAGATGAAGAGAAGATGAAGAAGAAGAAGAAGAAGAAGAAGAAAAAGAAGAAGAAGAAAAAGAAAAAGAAGAAGATAGAGAAGAAGAAGAACAAGAAGAACAAGAAGAACAAGAAGTAGTAGAATAAGAAGAAGAAGAAGAAGAAGGCAAAGACGAAGTTGTTGAAGATGAAGAAGTTAAACAAGAAGAAGAGGAAGAAGATGAAGAGGAAGAGGAAGAAGAAGACGAAGAAGACGAAGAAGAAGAAGTAGAAGAAGAAGAAGAAGAAGAAGAAGAAAATGAATAAGAAGAAGTAGAAGAAGAAAAAGTTGAAGATGAAGAAGAAGAAGAAATGTAAGGAGAAGAAGGAGAAGAAGAAGAAAAAGAAGAAGAAGAACAAGAAGATGTTGAAGAAGAAGAAGAAGAAGAAGAAGATAATGAGGATGATGATGAAGAATAAGATGATGAAGAAGAAGAAGAAGAAATCAGTAAGAAAGAAGAAGAAGATGATGATGAAGAAGAAGAAGAAGAAGAAGAAGAAGAAGAAGAAGAAGAAGAAGAAGAAGATGAAGAGGGAGACAAGAAGAAGAAGAAAAAGGTGAAGAAAAAAGAAGAAGACGTAGTAGAAGGAGAAGTAGAAGAAGATAAAGAAGAAGAAGAAGAAGAACAAGAGGAGGAAGAAGAAGAGGAAGATGGAGAAAAAGAAGAAGATGTAGTAGTAGATGATGATCATGATCAAGAAGAAGGGTGGATGAAGAGGAAGTAGAAGAAGAAGAAGAAGAAGAAGAAGAAGATGAAGAAGAAGAAGAAGACAAGAAGATAGAAGAAGAAGAAGAAGAAGAAG
>JAIUJO010002976.1:40000-42500 GCA_023846275.1 Vanilla planifolia
GAAGAAGAAGTACAAGAAGAACAAGAAGTAGAAAGAGATGAAGAAAAAGTAGATTAAGAAGAAGAAGAAGAACAAGAACAAGAAGAACAAGAAGTAGTTGAGGATGAAGAATAAGAAGAAGAAGGAGAAGACGAAGAAGAAGAAGAAGAAGAAGAAGAAGAAAATCAAGAAAGAAGAAGAAGATGAAGATGATGAAGAAGAAGACTAAAATGAAGAAGAAGAAGAAGAAAAGAAGACAAAGAAGAGGAAGAAGAAGATGAAGACAAAGAAGAAGAAAACAAAGAAGAGGAAGAAAAAGAAGACGAAGAAGAAGAAGATGAAGAAGATAAATATAAACAAAAAGAAGAAGAAGAAGAGGAAGAAGAAAAAGACTAAGAAGAAGAAGAAGAAAAATAATAAGAAGAAGAAATTGAAGTAGAAGAAGAAGAAGAAGATGATGACAAACAGAAAAAGAATAGAAGAAGATGATGATGATGATAATGATAATGAAGAAGAAGAAAAAGAAGAAGAAGTAGAAGAAGAAGTAGTAGAAGAAGAAGAAGATGAAGAAGAAGAGGAAGTAGCATTGGAAGAAGAAGAAGAAGAAGACTAAGAAGTGGAAGAAGAAGAAGAAGAAGAAACAAAAGAAAAAGAAGAAGAAGAAGAAGAAGAAAAAGAAGAAAAGAAGAGGATGAAAAAGGAAAGAAGTAGGAGGAGAAGAAGAAGAAGAAGGGGAAGAAGAAGACGACGAAGAAGATGAAGATGAAGAAGTTTTAGAAGTGGAAGAAGACGAAGAAGAAGAAGAATAAGACAACTATGACGACGAGGAAGAAGATGATGAAGATGAAGAAGATGAACTAGAAGAAGAAGATGATGATGATGACGCCAAAGAAGAAGAATATGGAGAAAATGAAGAAGTAGAAGAAGAATAAGATGAATAATAATAAGAAGAAGAAGGAGTAGATGAAGAAGAACAAGAGGAATTAGGAGAAGAAGAAAATGAAGAAGTAGATGAAGAAGAATAAAAGGAAGAAGATGGAGCAGAAGAAAAAGAAAAGGAACAAAAGATGATGAATAAGAATAAGTAAAAGAAGTGAAAGAAGAAGTAGAGGAAGAAGAAGAAGAAGAAGCAAAAAAAAGGAGGAAAAGAAGAAGAGGAGGAAGAAGAATAAGAAGAAGAAGAAGAAGAAGAAGGAGAAGAATATGGAGAATAAGAAGAAGAAGAAGAAGAATAAAAAGAAGAAAAAGAAGAAGAGGAAGAAGTAGAAAAGAAGAAGAAAAAGAAGTAAAAGAAGAAGAAGAAGAAGAAGGAGAAGATGGCTAAGAAGAAAAAGAAGAAGACTAAGAGGAAGAAGGAGAAGAAGTAGAAGAAGAAGAAGAAGAAGAAAAAGAAGGAGACGAAGGAGAAGAAAGAGAAGAAGAGGGAAAAGAGGAAGAAAAGGAGGAAGAAGAAAAGGAAGCATAAACAGAAGAAGACGAAGAAGAAGAAGATGAAGAAGAAGAATAAGAAGACGAAGTAGAAGAAGAAGGAGATGAAGAAGAATAGGAAGAAGATTAAGAAGAAAATGAAGAAAAAGAAGAAGAAGAAGATGATGATGATGATGACGAAGAAGAAAAAGAAGAAAAGTTGATAACGAAGAAGAAGATGATGATGAAGAAGAAGAAAAAGAAGAAGAAGAAGAAATCAAAGACGAAGAAGAAGAAATCAAAAACGAAGAAGAAGAAGATCAAGAAACAAAGAACAAGAAGAAGATGACGAAAAAGAAGAAGAAGACGAACAAGAAGAAGATGAAGTAGTACAAGAAGAAGAAGACCAAGAAGAAGAAGAAGATGAAGAACACGACGATGAAGAAGTAGAATAATACGAAGAAGGTGAAGAAGAAGAAGATGAACAAGAAGAAGAACAAGAAGACGAAGATGACGAAGAAGCAGAAAAAGAAGTATAAGAAGAAGAAGAAAAAGAAATACAATAACTAGAAGTAGAAGATATAGAATAACAAATATAATAATAATAACAATAATATTATTAATAATAAGATGAAGAAGAAGGAGAATTAGAAGTAGAAGAACAAGAAGTAGAAGAATGGAGAAGAAGACAGAGAAATATAAGACAAAGAAGATGATGATGAAGAAGATGAAGAAGAAGAAGAAGACGAAAAGAGGAAGAAAAAGAAGAAGAAGAAGAAGAAGGAGATGAAGAAGACAAAGAAGAAGAAGAAGAAGAAGAAGAATAAGATGAAGGTGATGAACATGTCATCGAAGAAGAAGAAGACGAAGAGGAAGAAAAAGAAAAGAAGAGAAGAAGAATAAGAAGTAGACACAGAAGAAAAAGAAGTAGACGAGAAAGAAGAAGAAGAATAAGAGAAGGACAAAGAAGTCAAAGAAAAAGTCGAAGATGAAGAAGGAGAAGGGGAAAAAGAAAAGATGAAGAACAAGAAGAAGAGGTGGAAGAAGAAGAAGTAGAAGAAGAAGAAGAAAACACAGATGAAGAAGAAGAGGAAGGAGAAGAAGAAAGAAAAAG
>JAIUJO010002976.1:52500-55000 GCA_023846275.1 Vanilla planifolia
CGAAGAAGAACAGAAAGACGAAGAAGAGTTAGAAGAGGAGAAAGTAAAAGTATAAGAAAAAGAAGACAAAGAAGAAGAAGAAGACGAGGTAGAAGAAGAAGAAGAAGAAGATGAAGAAGAAGACGACGAAGAAGAAGATGAAGTATAATAAGAGGAATAAGGAGAAGAAGAAAATGAAGAAGTAGACGAAGATGAATAAGAGGAAGAAGAAGCAGTAGAAGAAAAAGAAGAAGAAACAGAGAAGAAGAAGAAAAAGAGAAAAACTAGAATAAGAATAAGAAGAACAAGAAGAAGAATAAGAAGAATAAGTAGAAGAAGACAACAACAAAGAAGGAGAAGAAGAAAATGATTAAGATGAAGATAAAAAAAGGAGAAGAAGAAGAAGAAGATGAAGTAGAAGAAGAAAAACAACAATAAGAAGAAGAAAAAGGCGAAGAAGGAGAAAAAGACGAAGAAGAAGAGGTCAAAGAAGAGAAATAGAAAGAAAGAAGAGAAGAAGAACAAGAACATGAACATGAACAAGAAGAAGAAGAAGATGATGATGATGATGGTGAAGATGAAGAAGAAGATGATGATGAAGTACAAAAAGACAAAAGAATAATAATATAGAGAAGAAGATAAGAAGAAGAGGAATAAAAAGAAGAAGAAGAAGATAAAAAGAAGAAGAAGAAAAAAAGAAGAAGAAGAATAAAAATGTAGAGAATTAAAATAAGAAGAAGAAAAGAAGATGATGATGACGAAGAAGAAGGAAGGAGAAGGAGAAGAAGAAGAAGAAGAAGAAGACGAAGACGAAGAAGAAGAAGACGAAGAAAAAGGCGAAGAAGAGGAAGAAAAAGAAGTAGAAGAAGAAGAAGAAGAAGAAGGAAAGGAAGACGAAGAAGAAGAGGAAGAAGAAAAACAAGAAGATTCCTAAGAAAAAGAAGAAGAAGAAGAAAAAGAAAAAGAATAAGGAGAAAAAGAAGAAGAAGAAGAAAGTCAAAAAGAAGAAGAAGATGATGATGATGATGATGAAGAAGAAGAAGAAGAAGAAAAAAGTTGAAGAAGAAGGAGAAGAAGAACAAGAAGAACAAGACAAAGAAGAAGAAGAAGAAGAGGAATAAGAAGAAGAAAAATAAGAAGAAAAAGAAGAAGTGGAAGAAGAAGAAGGAATAACATACGAAGAAGAAGAAGAAGAAGAGGAGGAAGAAGATGAAGAAGAAGAAGAAGAAGAAGAATTAGAGGAACAAGAATAATAAGAAGAAGAAGAGAACAAGGAAAAGAAGAAGAAGAAGAAGAAGAAGTAAAATAAGAAAAAAGAGGAGGAGGAGGAGGAGGAGGAGGAGAAGAAGAAGAAGAAGAAGGCGAACAAGAAAACCAAAAGACTAAGAGGAAGAAGAAAGAGAAGAAGCAGTAGTAACAGAGTAAGATGGAGAAAAAGAAGAAGAAGAAGTAGAAGGAGGCGATGAAGAAAAAAAGAAGACTAAGCGGAAGGAGAAGTTGAAGAAGTAGAAGTAGTAGTAGAAGAGGAAGAAGAAGAAAAGAAGGAGAGGAAGGACAATAAGGAGAAGAAGAAGAAAAAGTGAATGAGGTAGAAAAAGAAGAAGAAAAAGAAGTATAAACAGAAGTAGACGAAGAATAAGACAAAGCAGAAGAAGAAGAAGAAGTAGAAGAAGAAGAAGAAGGAGAAGAAGAAGAATATGAAGAAGATGAAGAAAAAGAGGAAGAAGAAGAAGGCGAAGAAGAAGATGAAGATGACGTAGAGGAGGAGGAAGAAGAAGAAGAAGAAGAAGAAGAAGAAGAACAAGAAAATGATGTAGAAGAAGAAGTAGAAGAAGAAACAAAGAACAAGAAGAAGACAACAAACAAGAAGAAGATGAAGTATAGTCAAAGGAACGAGACAGAGAAGAAGAAGAAGAAGAAGAATATGATGATGAAGAAGCAGAAGAAGAAGGAGAAGAAGAAGAAAAAAGATGATGATGATAATGATGAAGTAGTAGTAGAAGAAGAAAAAGAGGAAGATGATGATGATGAAGAAGAAGAAGAAGAAATGAAGAAGAAGAAGAAGAAGAAGAAGAAGTACAATAAAAAGAAGTAGAAAAAGAAGAATAACAATAATAATAATAATAATAATAATAATAATAATAATAATGTTAATGAGAAGATTTTGAAGGAGGAAAAGGAGAAGAAGAAGAAGAAGAAAAAGAAAACAGAGAAGAAGACGAAGAAGATGAAAATGAAGTTGAAGATGAAAAGAGGAAGAAGAAGAAGAAGAAAAGAAGAAGAAAAAGAAAAGAAGTTGAAGTGGAGGAAGAATAAGAAGTTGATGATGATGATTGTGAAGAAGAACAATAAGAACATAAAGAAGAAGAAGAAGATGATGAAGTTGATGAAGATGATGATCATGAAAAAGAAGAAGAATAAGAAGAAGAAGAAGAAGATTAAGTAAAGGAGTAGGAAGAAGAAGAAGAATAAGAAGAAAAAGAAAAAGATGAAGAAGAAGAAGTCAAAGAAGAATTTAAGG
>JAIUJO010001858.1:40000-42500 GCA_023846275.1 Vanilla planifolia
AGAAGAACAAGGAGAAGAAGAAAAAGAAGAAAAAGAAAAAGAAAAGAAGAAGAAGATGAAGAAGAAGAAGAAGAAAAGTAGAAGAGGAAAAGAATAAGGAGAAGAGAAAGATGAAGTAGTAGTAGAAGAAGAAGAAGAAGAAGAAGAAAAAGTAGAATAAGAAGAAGAAAAGGAAGAAGAAGAAGAAGAAGAAGAAGAAGAAGAAAAAGAGGAAGAAGAATAAGGAGAATAAGAAGAAGAAAAGAAGAAAAAGAAGGAGATGATGAAAAAGAACAAGGACAAGAAGAAGATGAAGAAGAAGAAGGTGAAAAAGAAGATGAAGGGGAAGAAGAAAAGATTTAGAAGGCGAAAAACAAGGAGTACAAGAAGGAGAAGGCCAACAAAAAGAAGAAGAAGGAGAACCAGTATTAGCAGTAGTAGTGGTAGAAGAAGAAGAAGAAGATGAAGAAGAAGAAGAAGAAGAAGAAGAACTAGAAGAAGAAGGAGAAGAACAAGATGATGAAGTAGAAGAAGAAGAAGAAGAAGAAGAAGAAGAAGAAGAAGAAGAAGATGGTGAAGAAGAAGAAGAAGAAGAAGAAGTAGAAAAAGAACACGTAAAAGAAGAAGAAGAAGAAGAAGATGAAGGAGAAGAAGATGAAGAAAAATAAGAAGAAGAAAGAAGAAGAAGAAGTAGAAGAAGAAGATGAAGAAGTAGAAGAAGAAGAAGGACAAGAAGAAGAAGAAGAAGTAGAAGAAGTGGAAGAAAAAGAAGAAGAAGATGAGAAAGACGAAGAAGAAGAAGATGATGAAGAAGAAGAAGAAGAATAAGAAGAAGAAGAAGAAGGAGAAGAACAAGATGATGAAGTAGAAGAAGAAGAATAATAAGAAGAAGAAGTACAAGAAGAAGAAGAAAAGTTCAAAAAACACAAAGAAAAAGAAGAAAATGAAGAAAAGGAACTAGGAAAAGAAAAAGAAGAAGTAGAAAAAGAAGAAGAAGAAGAAGAAGATGCAAAAGATGAAGAAGAAGAAGGTTAAGAAGAAGAAGATGAAGAAGAAGAAGAAGCAGAAGAACACGTAGAAGAAGTGGAAGAAGTCGAAGATGAAGAAGAAGAAGAAGAAGAAGATTAAGAAGAATGAGAAGTAGCAGAAGAAGTAGAAGGAGAAGAAGAAGATGAAAAAAAGATGAAGATGAAGAAGGAGAACATAAAGAAGAAGAAGTAGTAGAAGAAGAAGAAGAAGAAGAAGAGGAAGAAGGAGAAGCAGAAGAAGAAGAAGAAGAAGAAGAAGAACAAGAAGAAAAAGAAAAAGAAGAAGAAAAAGTAGTAGAAGAAGAAGAATAAGAAGAACAAAAAGAAGGAGAGGAAGAAGAAGAAGAAGAAGAAGAAGAAAAAGAAGAGAAAGAAGAAGAAGATGAAAAAAAGATGAAGATGAAGTAGAAGAAGAACAAAAAGTAGAAGAAGAAGTAGAAGAAGAAGAAAATGAAAAAGAAGAAGAAAAAGAAGTAGAAGAAGAAGACGAAGAAGAACAAAAGAAGGAGAGGAAGAAACTAAAGAAGAAGAAGAAGAAGAAGAACAAGAACAAGAAGTTGAAGAAGAAGAAGAACAAGAAGAAGATGAAGAAGAAGAAGAAGGAGACAAAGGAGAAGAAGAAGAAGTAGAAGAAGAAGAAGAAAAAGATGTAGTGGAAGATGTAGAAGAAGAAAAAGGAGGAGGAGGAAGAGGAGAAAAAGAAGTAGAAAAAAAGGAGTAGAAGAAGAAAAAGAAGAAGAATATGAATAAGAATAAGAAGAAGATGAAAAAGAATAAGAAGAAGAAAAAGAAGAAGGAGAAGAAGAAGAAGAAGAAAATAAGGAGAAGAAGAAGAAGAAGAAGAAGAAGAAGTGGAAGAAGGAGAAGAACATGATGATGATGAAGAAGATTAAGAAGAAGAACATGAAGAACAAGAAGATGAAGAAAAAGAAGAAAAAAAGAAGAAGAAGAACAAGAAGATGAAGAACAAGAAGAAGAAGAACAAGATGAAGAAGAAGACGAAAAAGAGGAGGAAAAAGAAGATGTTGAAGATGAACAACATGAAACAAGATCAAGAAGAAGAAGAAGATGGACAAGAAGAAGATGAAGAAGTAGATGAAACAAGAAGAAGAAGAAGATGATGAAGAAGAATGAGAAGAAGGCAAAGAAGATTAAGAAGAAGATAAAGAAGAAGAAGAAGAATAAGAAGAACAAGGAGAAGAAGAAGTAGAAGAAGTAGAAGGATGAGAAGAAGAAGCAGGTGGAAAAGAAAAGAAGAAGAAGAAGAAGAAGAAAAAGAAGAAGAAGGAGAAGAAGAAGAAGTAGAAGAAGAAGGAGAAGGAGGAGAGGAGGAGGAGGAGGAGGAGGAGGAGAAGAAGAAGATGAAGAAGAAGAAGAAGAAGAAGAAGATTAAGTCAAATGAGAAGAAGTAGCAGAAGACGAAGAAGGATAAGGAGAAGAAGGAGAAAAAGATGAAGAAGAAGAAGTAGAAGTAGAAGAAACAGGAAGATGAA
>JAIUJO010001858.1:47500-55000 GCA_023846275.1 Vanilla planifolia
AGAAGAAGAAGAATAAGAAGAAGAAGAAGAAGAAGAAGAAGAGGATGAAGAAGAAGAAGAAGGAGGAGGAGAAGAAGAAGACGAAGAAGAAGGAGAAGAATAAAAGGAAAAAAAGAAGAAGATGAAGAGGGAGGAGGACGAGGAGGAGTAGAAGAAGTAGAAGAAGAAGAAGATGATGATGATGTAGAAGAAGAAGAAGAAGAAGAAGAAGAAGAAGAAGGAGAAGAACAAGATGAAGAAGAAGAGGAAGAAGAAGAAGAAGAGGATAAAGAAGAAGATGATGAAGAGGAAGAAGATGAAGAAGGAGAAGATAAAGAAGAAAAAGAAGAAGAAGAGGAAGAGGAAGAAGAAGAAGAAGATGAAGAGGATGAAGAAGAAGATGATGATGAAGAAGAAGAAGAAAAGAAGAAGAAGAAGAAGAAGAAGAGGAAGAAGATTAAAAAGAAGAAGAAGAAAAAGAAGAAGAAGAAGAAGAAGAAGAAGAAGATGATGATGATGATGATGATGATGGTGAAGAAGTAGAAGAAGAAGAGGAAAAAGAAGAAAAAGAAGAAAAAAAGAGAAGAAGAACAAGAAGAAGAAGAAGAAGAAGAAAAAGAATAAGACGAAGAAGAAGATTAAGGTGATGAAGAAGAAGAAGGTGTAGAAGAAGAAGAAGATGTTGAAGAAGAATGAGAAGAAGAAGTAGAAAAAGAAGAAGATTGACAAAAAAGAAGAATTTGCAAAAGAAGAAGAAGTAGGTGAAAGAAGAAGGAGAAGAAGATGAAGTAAAGAATGAGAGGAAGATGAAGAAGAAGATGAAAAAGAAGAATAAGAAGTTGAAGAAGAAGAACAAGGAGAAGAAGAAGTAGCAGAAGAAGATGATGATGAAGGAGTAGAAGAAGAAGTAGAAGAAGAAGAAGAAAATGAAGGAAGCAAAGAAGTAGAAGTAGAAAGAGAATTAGAAGAAGAAGAAAAAGAGGAAGAAGTTGAAGAAGAAAAAGAAGGAGTAGAAGAAAGAGAAGTTGAAGAAGAAGGAGGAGGAGGAGGAGGAGAAGAAAAAGAAGAAGAATATTAAAAAGAATGAGAAGAAGTAGTAGAATAGGAAGAAGGAGAAGAAGATGAAGAAGAAAAAGATGATGAAGAAGAAGAAGAAGAAGATGAAGAAGAAGGAGAAGAAGAACAAGAAGTAGTAGAAGAAGAAGAAAAAAAGATGTAGAAGAAGTAAAACAAAAAGAAAAGAAGATTGAGAAGAAGTAGGAGAAGAAGATGAGGAAGGAGAAGAAGAAGTAGAAGAATAAGATGAAGAGGAAGAAGAAGAAGAAGAAGAAGAAGATGAAAAAGTAGGACAAAAGATAAGAAGAAGAAGAAGAAGAAGAAGAAGAAGAGGAAGAAGAAGTTGAAGAAGTAGAAGTAGAAGAAGAAGAAGAAGAAGAAGAAGAAGAGGAGGAGGAGGAAGAAGAAGATGAAGAAGGAAAAGAAAAAGAAGAAGATGATGAAGGAGAAGAAGAAGAACAAAAGGAAGAAGAAGAAGAAGAAGATGAAGAGAAAAAAGAAGAGGAATAAGAAGGAGAAGAAGAAGAAGAGGAAGAAGAAGAAGGAGAAGAAGAAAAAGAAGAAGATGAAGAAGAAGAAGAAAAAGAAGATAAAGAAGTAGAAGCAGAAGAACATGAAGAAGAAGAAGTAGAGGAAGAAGTTGAAGAAGAAGAAGAAGATGAAGATGAAAAAGAAGTAGAGGAAGATCAGGAAGAGGAAGAAGAAGAAGAAGAAGAAGAAGATCAAGAGCATGAAGAAGAAGATGAAGAAGAAGAAGAAAAAAAAGAAGAAGAAGAAGAAGAAGAAGAAGAAGAAGAACATAAAGAATAAGAAGAAGCAAAACATGAAGAAGAAGAACAAGAAGAAGAAAAAGAGGAAGAAGTAGTAGTAGTAGAAGAAGAAGAAGAAGAAAAAGCAGAAAAAGACGAAGAAAAAAGAAGAAGACGAAAGAATGAACAGGCATAAGAAAACGGAGTAGTAGGCAGTAGAAGAAGAAAAAAAAAATAAGAAGAAGAAGAATAAGTAGAAGATGTAGAAGAAGAAGGAGAAGAAGAAGATTATGAAGATGAAGGGGAAGAAGAAGAAGAAGAAGAAGAAGAAGAAGAAGGAGAAGGAGAAGAAGAAGAAGAAGAAGAAGAAGAACATGAAGAAGAAGGGGAAGAAGAAGAAGAAAAAGAAGCAGAAGAAGCGACAGAAGAAGATGGAGGAGGACAAGATGAAGAAGTAGAAGAAGGAGGAGTAGGAGAAGAAAAAGAAGAAGAAGAAGAAGAAGAAGAAGAAGAATAAGAAGAAGAAGAGGAAGAAGAGTAAGAAGAAGAAGAAGAAGAAGAACAAAGAAGAAGAAGAAGAAGAAGAAGAAGCAGAAGAAAAAGAAGAAGAAGAAGAAGAAGAACATGATGATGAAGAAGATGAAGAAGAGGAAGAAGTAGATTAAGAAGTTGAAGAAGTAGATGAAGAAGAAGAAGAAGAAGAAGAGGAAGAAGGAGAAGAGCAAGTAGAAGAGCAAGAAGAAGAAGAAGAAGAAGAAGTTGATTATGATGATGAAGAAAAAGAAGTTGAAGAAAATGAAGAAAAAGATGAAGAAGATGAAGAAAAATAATGAGATGAAGAAAAAAAGATGGAGAAGAAGAAGGAGAAGAAGAAGAAGAAGAAGTTGAAGAAGAAGTACAAGTAGAATATGAAAAAGAAAAGGAAGATGATTAAGAAGAATAGGAAGTGGAAGAGGAAGAATAAGATGGAGAAGAAGAAGAAGAAGGACAAGAAGGAGAAGGAAAAGGAGACGAAGAAGATGAAGAAGTAGAAAAGGAAGAAGAAGTAGTAGAAGAAGAAGAAGACAAAGAAGAAGCAGAAGAAAAATAATAATAATAATAATAATAATAATAATAATTAGAAGAAGAATAGCAAGAAGTTGAAGATGAAGAAGAACAACAACAAGATAAAGAAGATGATGACGAAGAAGAAGAAGAAGTTGGAGAAGAAGAAGAAGAAGAGAAAGAAGAAGTAGAAGAAGGAGAACAAGAAGAAGAAGAAGAAGAGGAAGAATTCGAAGAAGAAGAAGATGAAGGAAAAGAAGAAGAAGAAGAAGAAAGAGAAGAAGTAGAAGAAGAAGAAAAAGAAGGAGAAAGAGAGGAAGAAAAAAAAGAAGAAGCATAATAATAATAATAATAATAATAATAATAATAATAATAAAAAGATGAAGAAGAAGAAGAAGAAGAAGAAGAAGAAAAAAGGAGAAGAAGAAAAAGAAGAAGAAGAAGAACGTGTTGAAAAAGAACGAGAAGAAGAAGCAGAAGAAGAAGAAGAAGAAGAAGAAGAAGAAGAAGAAGAAGATGAAGAAAGAATGAGAAGAAGAAGAAGATGATGATGATGAAGAAAAAAAAGAAGATGATGAACAAGAAGAAGAACATGAACAAGAAGGGGAAGAAGAAGAATAAAAAGAAGAAGAAGTAGAAGAAATAGATGAAGAAGATGGACGAGGACAAGATGAAGAAGTAGAAGATGGAGGAGAAGGAGAAGAAGAAGAAGAAGAAAAGAAGATAAAGAAGAACAAAAAGAAGAAAAAGAAGAAGAAGAAGAAGAAGAAGTAGATTTAGAAGCTCAAGAAGTTGATGATGAAGAAGAAGAAGAAGAGGAGGAAGGAGAAGAAAAAATTGATGAAGTAGAAAAGGAAGAAGAAGAAGAAGAAGAAGGAGAAGGAGTAGAAGAAGAAGAAGAAGAAGTTGATGTTTATAATAATGAAGAAAAAGAAGTTGAAGAAGAAGAAGTAAAAGAAGTAGATGAATAAAATGAAGAAGAAGATGAAAAAAATAAGGAGATGAAGAAAAAGAAGATGGAGATGAAGAAGATGGAGAAGAAGTAGAAGAAGTGGAAGAAAAAGAAAAAGAAGAAGAAGAAGTTGAAGAAGATGTATAAGTAGAAGATGAAGAAGAAGAGGACGAAGAAGAAGAAGAGGAAGTAGAAGAGGAAGAAGAGGAAGAAGAAGAAGAAGGAGAAGAAAAGGATAAGAAGGAGAAGGAATAGAAGAAGAAGAAGAAGAAGTAGAAAATGAAGAAGAAGAAGAAGAAGAAGTAGAAGAATAATAATAATAATAATAATAATAATAAGAATAAGAAGGAAAAGAAGAAGAAGAAGAAGAAGAAGAAGAAGATGAAGAAGAAAAAGAAGAAGAAGAAGGAGAAGAAGAAGAAAAAGAAGAAGAAGAAGAAGAAGAAATAAAAGAAGAAGAAGAAGAAGAAGAAAAGGAAGAAGATGAAAAAGAAGAAGAAGAAGAAGAAGACAAAGAAGAAGAAGAAGAAAGAGAAGAAGTAAAAGACGAAGGAGTAGAAGATGAAGAAAAAGAAGAAGTAGAAGAAGAAAAATAATATTAATAATAATAACAATAATAATAATAATAAGATGAAGAAGAAGGAGAAGAAGAAGAAGAAAAAGAAGAAGAAGACGTTGAAGAAGAACGAGAAGAAGAAGTCGAAGAAGAAGAAGAAGAAGATGAAGAAGAAGAATTAGATGAAACAAGAAGAAGAAGAAGAAGATGAAGAAGAAGAATGAGAAGAAGACGAAGAAGAAGAAGAAGATGAAGAAGAAGAAGAAGATGAAGACGAAGAACAAGGAGAAGTAGAAGTAGAAGAAGAAGAAGGAGAAGAAGAACAAGAAGAAAAAGAAGATGAAGAAGAAGAAAAAGAATTACAAGAATAAGTAGAAGAAAAGGAAGGAGAAGAAGAAGTAGAAGAAATAGAAGAAGAAGAAGAAGAAGATAACGAAGAACAAGGAGAAGAAGAAGAAAAAAGAAGATGAAGCGGAAGAAGAAGCAGAAGAAGAAGAAGAAGAAGAAGATGAAGAAGAAGCAGAAGAATGAAGAAGAAGAAGAACAAGAAAAAGAAGAAAGAGAAGAAGAAGTAGAAAAAAAGAAGAAGGAGAAGAAGAAGATGATAATGATGAAGAAGAAGAAGAAAAAGAAGAAGAAGAAATAGTTGAAGCAAAAAGAAGAAGAAGAAGGAGAAGCAGAAGAAGAAGTAGAAGAAGAAAAAGAAGAAAAAGAAGATGACTAATAAGAAGAAGAAGAAGAAGAAGAAGAAAAAAGAAGGAGAAGGAGAAAAAGAAGAAGAAAAGAAGGAGAAGAAGAAGATGAAGGAGAAGAAGAAGAAGCACATGGAGAAGAAGAAGAAGAAGGTGATGAAGAAGAAGAAGAAGATGGAGTAAAAGAAGTAGAAACAAAGAAGAATGAGAAGAAGAAGAGGAAGAAGAAGAAGAAGAAGAAAGAAGAAGAAGAAGAAGAAGAAAAAGGAGAAGAAGAAGTAGAAGAAGAAAAGAAGAAGAAGAAGAAGAAGTAGAAGATGCGGAAGAAGATGAGGAAAAGAAGAAGAAGCACATAGAGAAGAAGAAGAAGGTGATGAAGAAGAAGAAGAAGATGGAGTAAAAGAAGTACAAAGAAAGAAGAATGAGAAGAAGAAGAGGAAGAAGAAGAAGAAGAAGAAAGAAGAAGAAGAAGAAGAAAAAGGAGAAGAAGAAGCAGAAGAAGAAAAGAAGAAGAAGAAGAAGAAGAAGTAGAAGATGCGGAAGAACAAGATGAAGAAGTCGAAGAAGAAGAAGAACAAGAAGAAGAAGAAGTAGAAAAAGAAGAAAAAGAAGAAGAAGAAGAATTAGAAGAACAAGAAGAAGAAGAAGAAGAAGAAGAAGAAGATGATGTTGATAAAGAAGAAGAAGAAGAAGAAAGAGTAGAAAAGAAAGAAGAAGAAGGAGAAGAACAAGAAGAAGAAGCAGAAGAAGAAGAAGAAGAAGAAGAAGAAGTAGAAGAAGAAGAATAAGAAAAAGAAGAAGTGGAAGAAGAATAAAAAGAAGAAGAAGGAAAGAAGAAAAATTTGAAGAAGAAGAAGGAGATGAAGAGAAAGAAGAAAAAGAAGAAGTAGAAAAAGAAAAAGAAAAAGAAGTAGAAGATGAAGAAGAAGAAGGTGAAAAAGAAGATGAAGGGAAAGAAGAAGAAGAATTAGACGACAAAGAAAAAGGAGAAGGAGAAGAAAAAGAAGAAGAAGAAGTAGAAGTAGAAGTAGAAGTAGAAGAAGAAGTAGAAAAAGGAGAAGAAGAAGAAGAGGAAGAAGAAGAAGAAGAAGAAGAAGAAGCAGAAGAAGAAGTAAAATAAGAAGTAGGAGAAGAAGAAGAACTAGTAGAAGAGGTAGAAGAAAAAGAAGAGGAAGAAGAAGAATAGGAAAATGATGATGATGATGGAGAAGAAGTAGAAGAAGAAGAAGAGGTTGAAGAAGAGGAAGTAGAATAAGAAGAAGAAGGAGAAAAAGAAGAAGAAAAAGAAGAAGATGTTGTGGAACAACGAGAAGAAGCAGAAGAAGAAGAAGAAGAAGAAGAAGAAGAAGAAGAAGATGAAGAACAACAATAAGAAGAAGAAGAACATGAAGAAGAAGGACAAGTACATGAAGAAGTAGAGGAAGAAGAAGAAGAAGAGCAAGATGAAGAAGAAGGAGAAGTAGAAGAAGAAGTAAAAGAACAAGAATAGGAAAGAAAAAGAAGAAGAAGAAGAAGAATATAAAGAAGAAGAAGAAGAAGAAGAAGAAGAAAAAGAAGAAGAAGAAGAAGAACACGAAGAAGAAGAAGAAGAAGAAGAAGATGAAGAAGAAGAAGAAGAAGAAGAAGAAGAAAGAAGAAGAAGGAGGAGAAGAAGAAGAAGTAGAATAATGAGATGGAGAAGATGAAGAAGAAGTAGAAGAAGAAGAAGGAGAGGAAGAAGAAGAAGAAGAAGGAGGAGAGGAACAAGATGAAGAAGTAAAAGAAGGAGAAGAACAAGTGAAGTAGAAGAAGAAGAAGAAGAAGAATAAGTAATAGAAGAAGAGGAAGAAAAAAAAGATGATGAAGGAGAAGAAGACGAAGAAGAAGTAGAAGAATAAGCTGATGAAGATGAAGAAGAAGAAGAAGAATTTGAAGAAGAAGAAGAAGAAGAAGGAGAAGAACAAGATGAAGTAGTTGTAGTAGTAGTAGTAGTAGAAGAAGAAGAAGAAGAAGAAGAAGAAGAAGAAAAAAAAATAGAAAAAGACGAAGAAAAATTAGAAGATGAAGAAAAAAAACAAGGATAAGAAAAAGAAGGAGAAATAGAAGAAGAAGAAGAAGAAATAGAGGAAGAAGAAGAATCGGAAGAAGATGTAAAGATGATGAAGAAGAAGAAGATAAAGAAGAAGAAGTAGAAGAAGGGGAAGAAGAAAAAGATGAAGAAAATTAAGAAGAACGTGATGAAGTAGAAGAAGAAGAAGAAAAAGATGAAGAAGTAGAAGTAGGAGAAGAAGAAGAAGTGGTAGAAGAAATGAGAAGAAGAAGAAGAAGATAATGATGATGTTGATGAAGAAGAAGAAGGAGAAGAAGGAGAAGCAGAAGAAGAACAAAAAGTAATAAAAGAAGACAAAGAAGTAATACAAGAAGATGATGAAAAAGAAAAAGAAGATTAAGAAGAAGAAGAAGAAGTAGCAGAAGAAGAAGAAGAAAAGGAAA
>JAIUJO010000603.1:5000-15000 GCA_023846275.1 Vanilla planifolia
TTCTTCTTCTACTTCTTCTTTCTTCTTTTTCTTCTTATTCTTCTTCTTCTTCGTCTTCTTCTTATTCTTCGTCTTCTTTTTACCCTTCTTCTTTTTCTTCCCCTTCTTCCTCTTCCGCTTCTTCTTCTTCTTCTTCCTCTTCAACCTCTTCTTCTTCTCTTCTTCTTCTTCTTCTTCCTCTTCTTCTTCTTCTTCCCCTTCTTTTTCTTCTTCTTCTTCTTCTTCTTCTTCTTCTTCTTCTTCCTCTACCTCTTCTTCTTGCTCTTCTTCTTCTTCTTCTTCTTCTTCTTCTACCACTTCTTCATCCTCTTCTTCTTATTCTTCTTCTACTTCTTCTTCCTCTCCTTCTTCTTCTTCTTCTTCTTCTTCTTCTTCGTCATCGTCGTCTTCATCTTCGTCGTCTATTTCTTCGTCGTCGTCTTCTACTTCTACTTCTTCTTCCTGCTCTCTTTCTTCCTCTTCTCTTTCTTCGTCTTCTTCAAATTCTTCTTCTTCTTCTTCTTCTCATTCATCATCTTCTTCTTCTTCTTCTTCCCCTTCTTCTTCTTCCTCTTCTTCTCCTTCTTCTTCTTCGACTTCTTCCTCTTCTTCTTCCTCTTCTTCTTCTTCCTCTTCTTCTTCCTCTTCTTCTTCGTCTTCTTCTTTGTCTTCTTCTTTGTCCTCTTCTTCTTCTACTTCTTCTTCTTCTTCTTAATCTTCTTCTTCATCTTCTCCCTCTTCTCCTTCTTCTACTTTTTGTTTTTCTTCTTCTTCTTCTTCTTCTTCTTCTTCTCCTTCTCCTTCTTCTTCTTCTTCTCCACCTCCTTCTTCTTCTTCATCTTCTTCTTCTTCTTCTCCATCTTCTCCTTCTTCTTCTGCTTCTTTTTCCTCTTCCTCTTCTTCTATGTCCTATTCTTTTTCTTCTTCTTCTTATTCTTCTTCGTTTTCTTCTTCTTCTTCTTCTTCTTCTGGCTTTTCTTCTTCTTCTTCCCCTTCTTCTTCTTCTTCTTCTTCTTCTTCCTCCTCCTCCCCTTCCTCTTCTTCTTTTTCTTCTTCTAATTTTTCTTCTTCTATTACTACTACTTCTCTCTTCCCCTTTTTTTTCTTCTTCTTTATCTTCTTCTTCAACCTTTTGCTTTTTTTGCTTCTTCTTCTCATACATCTTCTTCTTCTTCTTCTTCTTCTTCTTCTTCTTCTTCTACTTCTTCTTTTTCTTCTTCTTCTTTCTTTTTCTTCTTCTTCTTCTTTCTTCCTCTTTCTGGTTCTTCTTCTTCTTCCTCTTATTGTTCTTCTTTGTTCTTCTTGTTCTTTCTTCTTCTTCTTCTTCTTTTCTTCTTCTTCTTCTTCTTCATCTTCTTCTACTTCCATCTTCCTTCTTCTTCTTCTTCTTCCTTCTTCTTCTTCTTCTTCTTTCTTCTTTTATTATTATTCTTCTTCTTCTTATTCTTATTCTTCTTCATTTTCTTCTTCTTCTTCTTCTTCTTCTTCTTGTTCTTCTTCTTCTTCTTCCCCTTCTTCTTCTTCTTCCCCTTCTTCTTCTTCTTCTTCTTCTTCCTCTTCCTCCTACCCTTCTTCCTCTTCTTCTTATTCTTCTTCTAATTTTTCTTCTTCTACTACTACTACTAATTCTTCTTCTTCTTTTTCTTCTTTCTCTTATTCTACTACTTCTTATTCTTCTTCTTCCCCTTTTTTTTCTTCTTCCTCTTCAACCTTTTGCTTTTTTTGCTTCTTCTTGTTATACATCTTCTTCTTCATCTTCTTCTTCTTCTTCTACTTCTTCTTTTTCTTCTTCTTCTTCCTTTTCTTCTTCTTCTTCTTTCTTCTTCTTCTTCCTCTTATTGTTCTTCTTTGTTCTTTCTTCTTCTTCTTCTTCTTCTTCTTTGTTCTTCTTCTTCTTCATCTTCTCTACTTCCATCTTCCTTCTTCTTCTTCTTCTTTTTTCCTTCTTCTTCTTCTTCTTCTTTCTTCTTTTATTCTTCTTCTTCTTCTTCTTCTTCTTATTCTTCCTCTACCTCTTCTTCTTCTTTCTTCTTCTTCCTCTTCTTCTTCTTGTTACTCTTCTTCTCCTTCTTCTTCTTCTTCATCTTCTTCTTCTTTCTCTTCTTCTTCTTTCACTTCTTCTTCGTCTTCTTCCTCTTCTTCTTCTTTGTCTTCTTCTACTTCTTCTTGTTCTTCTTCTTCTTCTTCCTCTTCTTCTTCTTCTTATTCCTCTTCTTCCTCTCCATCTTCTTCGTCTTCATCTTCTTCTTCTTCTTCTTCTTCTACTTCTTCTTCCTCTTCGTCTTCGCCTTCTTTGTCTTCGTCTTCTTCATCCTCGTCTTCATCCACTTCTTCTTCGTCTCCTTCTTAATCTTCGACTTCTTCGTCTTCGTCTTCTTCTTCTTCTTCTTCTTCTTCTTCTTCTTTCTTCTCTTCTTCTTCTTCTTCTGCTTCTTCTTCTTCTTCTTCGTCTTCCACTTCTTCTTCTTCTTCCTCTTCTTCTTCTTCTTCCTCATCTTCTTCTTCTTCCTCTTCTTCTTCTTCTTCATCATCTTCATCTTCTTCTTCTTCTTCCTCTTCTTCTTCTTCTTCTAGTTCTTCTACTTCCTCTTCTTCTACTTCTTCTTCTACTTCTTCCTCTTCATCTTCATCTTCTTCTTCTTCTACCTCTTCTTCTTCTTCTTCTTTGTCTTCTTCGTCGTCGTCGTCGTTGTCTTCTTCTTCATAGTCTTTTTCATCGTCGTTGTCTTCTACTTCTACTTCTTCTTCCTCTTCTTCTTCCTCTTCTTCGACTTCTTCTTCATCTTCTTTTCTTTTTCTTCTTCTCATTCATCTTCTTCTTCTTCTTCTTCTTTTTTTCCCTTTCTTGTTCTTCCTTTTCTTCTTCTTCTTCTTCTTCTTCAGCTTCTTCCTCTTCTTCTTCCTCTTCTTCTTCTTCCTCTTCTTCTTCCTCTTCCTCTTTGTCTTCATCTTTGTCTTTTTCTTCGTCTTCTTGTTCTTCTACTTCTTGTTCTTGTTCTTCTTCTTCTTCTCCCTCTTCTCTTTCTCCTTCTTTTTCTTTTTCTTCTTCTTCTTCTTCTTCTTCTCCTTCACCTTCTTCTCCTTCTCCTTCTTCTTCTTCTTCTTCTTCTCCACCTCCTTCTTCTTCTTCTTCTTTTTCTCCTTTTTCCTCCTTCTTCTTCTTCTTCTTCTTCTTCTTCTTCCTCTTCTTCTTTGTCCTATTCTTTTTCTTCTTCTTCTTCTTCTTCTTCATGTTCTTCTTCTTCTCGCCATTCTTCTTCTTCTGCTTCCCTTCTTGTTCTTCTTCTCCTTCGACTTCTTTTAACTCTTCTTCTTCTTGTTCTTATTCTTGTTCTCCTCCTCCTCCTTCTTCTTCTCCTTCTTCTCCTTCGTCTTCTTCTTCTCCTTCTTCTTCTTCTTCTTCTTTGTCCTATTCTTTTTATTCTTCTTCTTATTCTTCTTTGTTTTCTTCTTCTTCTTCTTCTTGCCCTTCTTCTTCTTCTTCTTCTTCCTTTTCCTCTTCTTCTTCTTCTTCTATTACTAGTACTAGTACTTCTTATTTTCATCTTTCTCTTCTATTACTACTACTACTTCTTCTTCCCCTATTTTTTTCTTGTTCTTCTTCATCTTCTACCTCCACCTTTTGCTTCTTTTGATTCTTCTTCTTATACTTCTTATTCTTCTTCTTCTTCTTCTTCTTCTTCTTCTCCCCCTTCTTCTTCTGCTTCCCTTCTTGTTCTTCTTCTTCTTCTTTTAACTCTTCTTCTTCTTGTTCTTGTTTTTTTTCTTGTTCTTATTCTTCTTCTTCTTCTACTTCTTTTACTTCTTCTTCTCCTTCTTCTTCTACTTCTTTTACTTCTTCTTCTCCTTCTTCTTCTACGTCTACTTGTTATTTTTTTCATCTTTTCCATCTTCTTCCACTCCTTATTCCTCTTCTTCTTTTTCTTTATCTTCCACTTTTTCTTCTTCTTCTACTACTACTACCACTACTACTACTTCTTTTTCTTCTTCTTTCTTTCATTTTCTTCTCCTTCGTCTCCTTCGTCATCTTCTTCATCCACCTTTTACTTCTTCTTCTTCTCCTTTTTCTTCTTCTTCTTCCTCTTGTTCTTCTTCTTCCTCTTCTTGCTCTTCTTCTTCTTCTTCTTCTTCTTCTTCTTCTTCTTCTTCTTCTTCTTTTTCTTCTTCTTCTTCTTCTACTTCTTCTTCTACTACTACTTCTTCTTCTTCTACTTCTTCTTTTACTACTACTACTTCTTCTTCTTCTTCTTCTTCTTCTTCTACTACTACATCTATTTTTCCTTCGCTTTCTTCCTCTTCTCCTCCTCCTTCTAGCCCTACTTCTTCTTCTTCTTCTTCAACGTTTTTTCTTGCTCTTCTTCCTTACCTTCTTCTTCTTCTTCTACTTCTTCTTCTTCTTCTTTTACTACTTCTACTTCCACTTCTTGTCCTTCTTCTCCTCCCACTAAATCTCCTTTTTCTTCTTCTTCTTCTTCTTGCTATTCTTCGTCTTATTTTTATTCTTCTTCTTCTTCCTCTTCATCTACTTCTTCTACTCCATCGCCTTGTTCTTCTTCTTCTTTGACTTCTTCCTCTTCTTCTTCCACTTCTTCTTCTTTTCTTCTTCCTCTTCTTCTTCGTCTTCTTCTTCGTCTTCTTCTTAGTCTTCTTCTTCGCCTTCTTCTTTTTCTTCTTCTTCTTCTTCTTCTTCCTCTACATCTTCTTCTTCTTCTTCTTCTTCTTCTACTTCTTCTTCATCTTCCTCTTCTTCTTCTTCTTTTTCTTCTTCTAATTATTCTTATTATTATTATTCTTCTTGCTCTTCTACTTCTTCTTCATCATCACCATCTTCTTCTTCTTCTTCTTCTTCTTCCTCTTTTCCTTCTCCTTCTTCTTCTTCTCCTTCTTCTTCTTCTTCTTCTTCTTGCTCTTCTACTTCTTCTTCATCATCACCATCTTCTTCTTCTTCTTCTTCTTCTTCCTCTTTTCCTTCTCCTTCTTCTTCTTCTCCTTCTTCTTCTTCTTCTTCTTCTTATTCTCCTCCTCCTCCTCCACCTTCTTCTCCTTCTTCTCCTTCTTTTTCTTCTTCTTCTTCTTCTTCTTCTTTGCCCTATTCTTTTTCTTCTTCGTTTTCTTCTTCTTCTTCTTCTTCCCCTTTTTCTTCTTGTTGTTCTTCTTCCTCTTCCTCTTTTTCTTCTTCTTCTTCTTCTACTACTTCTTCTTTTTCTTCTTTCTCTTCTTCTACTACTTCTTCTTCTTCTTCTTCCCCAACCTTTTGCTTCTTTTGCTTATTCTTCTTCTTCTTCGTCTTCTTCTTCTTCTTATTCTTCGTCTTCTTCCCCTCCTTATTCCTCTTCTTCTTTTTCGTAATCTTCTTCTTTCTCTTCTTTTTCTTCTTCTTCTTCTTCTACTACTAGTACCACTACTACTACTTCTTCATCTTTTTCTTCTTTTTCTTCTTCTTCTTCTTCTTTTTCTTCTTCTTTCATTCTTTTTCTTCTTCCTCTTCTCCTTCGTCATCTTCTACCTCCAGCTTTTTCCCCTTCTTCTTCTTGTTTTTCTTACTCCTCTTCCTCTTCTTCTTCTTCTTCCTCTTCTTGCTCTACTTCTACTTCTTTTTCTTCTTCGTCTTCTTCTTATACTTCTTCTTCTTCTTCTACTATTACTACTACTACTATTTCTTTTTCTTCTTCTTCTTCTTCTGCTTCTCCTTCTTCTATTTTTCCATCGCTTTCTTTCGCTTCTCCTCCTCCTCCTCCTCCTCTTTCTTTTCTTCTTCTTCTTCTTCTTCTTCTTCTACGTTTTCTTCTTCCTCTTCTTCTTCTTCAACTTTTTCTTCTTCTTTTTCTACTACTTCTTCCACTTCAACTACTTCTCCTTCTTCTTCTCCTCCATCTTTTACATCTCCTTTTTCTTCTTCTTCTTCTTCTTCTAATTCTTCTTCTTTATCTTCTTGTTCTTCTTCTTATTTTTATTCTTCTTCCTCTTACTCTTCTTCTACTTCTTCTACTCTTTCCTTTACTTCTACTTGTTCTTCTTCTTCTTCTTCTTCTTTGCTTTTTTTTTTTCTTCTTGTTCTTCTTTGTCTTCCTCCATCTCATCTTTTTCTTCTTCTTCTTCTACTACTACTTCTTCTTCTACTTCTTCTTCTTCATCTTCCTCTTATTCTTATTCTTCTTCTTCTTCTCCTCCTCCTACTCCTTCTGCTCCTCTTTTTCCTCCTCTATTGTCTTCTTCTTCTTCTTGTTGTTCTTGTACTTCTTCTTCTGCTTCTTCTTTTTCTTCTTCTTCTTCTTTTTCTTCTTTTTCTTCTTCTTCTTCTTCTTCTGTTATTTTTCTTCTTATTCTTCTTCATGTTCTCCTTCTTCTTCTTCTCCTTGTTCATCATCTTCCTCTTTTTTTGGTACTACTTCTTCTTCTTCTTCTTTTACTACTTTTTATTCTTTTTCTTTTTCTTCTTGTTTTACTTCTTCTTCTGTTACTATTACAACTACTTCTTCTTCGACGTCTTCTTTAACTTCTTCTTCTTCTTATCTTCTTCTTCTTCTTCTTCCACTTCTTCTTCTTCTTCTACTACTTCTTTTTCTTCTTCTTCCTCCACTACTTCCTTTTCTTCTTCTTCTTCTTTTTCTATTCTTCTTCTTCTTTTTCTTCTTCTTCTTCTACTTCCTCTTCTTTTTCGTGTTTTACTTCTTCCCCTTCATCATCATCATCATCTTCTTCTTCTTCTTCTTCTTCTTCTTCTTCTTCTTCTTCTTCTTCTGCTTACTTCGTCTTCCTCTTCTTCCTCTTCTTCTTCTTCTTCTTGTTCTTATTCTTCTTCATCTTCTTCCACTTCTTCTTCTTCTTCTTCATCATCTTTTTCTTCTTCTTCTTCTTCTTCTTCTTCTTCTTCTTCCTCTTCTTCTTCTTCTTCTTCTTACTCTTCTTCATCTTCTTCTTCTTCTTCGTCTTCTTCTTCTTCTTCTTTTTCTTCTTCTTCTTCTTCTTCTTTTCTTCTTCTTGATTGTATTTTATAGAAAATTTTTTGGTGCCTAGGTGGCTTCTTTTGCTAATAACTGTTTTTTTCTATGGTGTTGTTTCAGCTTTTTCTACTTGATGTTCTTGCAATATTTTTTTCCTGTTGCATCTAAGCCTTTGATGTTTCAACCTATTGGGCATTTAAAGAACTTTTAGCCTATTGGGCTTTTGTGGATCCTTTAACTTGTTTAGCTTTGGCCTTTTTTAGTTTTTTCAACCTCTTGGGCTTTTAAAGAAATTTCAACCATTTGAGGTTTGGCTTTTTTTGGAAGAATTTCTGTAAACTCTCCCGTTCTTTTCATTCTTTTCTACGAAGGTTTGAAGAAAACAAAGTTCTTCCTCGTTCTTGGTAAACTAATAAAATCAGCAATAATATTAGTAAATTTAGGGATATATCTGACCTTGTAATTAAATATTTCTAAGTATAAAGCTAAATGGATGCATCTAAGATTTTCTTCTTGATTATTTATAGCCTTTTTTGTAAAAGTTGGTTAAACAATTTGTTATTATAGCCTTTTTTGTAAAAGTTGGTTAAACAATTTGTTATCTATTTTTTTAATAAATACTCTGTGGAGTAGATATATTTTGAGACTTTTGATAGCTAATTTTATAGCTAATAATTCTATCATATATGGCTTGTTTACTTTGAGGTTTTGTAAACTTTTTGCCATCTTCTTCTTCTTCTTCCTCTTCGTCTTCATCATCATCTTCTTCTTCTTCTACTTCTACATCTTCCTCTACTTCTTCCACTTCTTCTTCCTCTACTTCTTCCACTTCTTCTTCTTCCTCTTTTTCTTCATCTTTCTCTTTGTCTTCTTCTTCTTATTATTCTTATTCATATTCTTCTTCTTCTTCTTCTTCTTCTTCTTCTTCTTCTTCTCCCTCTTCTTGTTCTTCGTCTTCTTCTTCTCCCTCTTCTTCTTCTTCTTCTTCTTCTCCTCCTCCTTCTCCTTCTTTTTCTTCTCCTACTTCTTCTTTTTCTTCTTCTCTTCTTCTTCTCCTCCTCCTCCTTCCCCTTCTTCTTCTTCTTTCTTCTTGTCCTATTCTTTTTCTTATTATTCTTATTATTATTCATTTTCTTCTTCTTCTTCTTCCCCTTCCTTTTATTCGTCTTCTTCTTCTACCTCCTCTTCTTCTTCTTCTACTACTACAACTACTATTACTTCTTCTTTTTCTTGCCTCTCTTCTTCTACTATTACTTCTTCTTCTTCCTCTCTTTTTCTTCTTCTTCCCATTTTTTTTCATCTTCTACTTCATCTTCTTCCACCAACTTTTGCTTCTTTTGCTTCTCCTTCTAATACTTCTTCTTCTTCTTCTTCTTCTCCCCCTTCTTCTTTTGCTTCCCTTGTCGTTGTTGTTGTTCTTCTTCTTCTTCTTTTAACTCTTCTTGTTCATGTTCTTGTTCTCCTCCTTCTTCTTCTACTTCTTCTTCCTCTTCTTTCTCTTCTCCTACTTCTCCTTCTTCTTCTTCTTCTTCTTCTTTGTCCTATTATTTTTCTTCTTCTTATTCTTCTTCGTTTTCTTCTTCTTCTTGTTCTTGCTCTTCTTCTTCTTCTTCTTCTTCTTCCCTTTCTTCTTCTTCTTCTTCTTCTTCCTCTTCTTCTTCTTCTTCTTCTTCTTCTACTACTACTACTACTACTTCTTCTTTTCTTCTTTCTCTTCTTCTACTACTTCTTCTTCATCATCTTCTTCCTCCACTTTTTGCTTCTTTTGCTTCTTCTTCTTCTTCTCCCCCTTCTTCTTCTTCAGATTCCATTCTTGTTCTTCTTCTTTTTCTTCTTTTAACTCTTCTTCTTCTTGTTCTTGTTCTTCTACTTTTACTTCCTCTACTTCTTCTTCTCCTTCTTCTACACCTACTTGTTATTTTTCTCTTCTTTTCCTTCTTCTTCTTCTTCCTCCTCTTCTTCTTCTTCTTCTTCTCCTCCGTATTCCACTTCTTCTTTTTCTTCATCTTCTTCTTTTTCTTCTTCTTTGACTATTAGTACTATCACTGCTCCTACTACAACTTCTTCTTTTTCTTCTTCTCCCTCTTCTTTTTCTTCTTCTTTCTTTCGTTTTTCTTCTTCATCTTCTTCTTCGTCATCATCTTCCTCACCTTTTGCTTCTTCTTTTTATTCTTCTTCTTCTTTTTCTTTTTCTTCCTCTTCTTCTTCTTCTTCCTCTTCTTGCTCTTCTTCTTCTTCTTCTTCTTCTACTTCTTCTTTTTCTTCTTCTTCTTCTTCTTCTACTACTACTACTACTTCTTTTCCATCTTCTTCTGCTTCTCCTTCATCTTCTGTTTTTCCTTCACTTTCTTCCTATTCTCCTCCTCCTCCTTGTCTTACTTCTTCTTCTGCTTCATCTTCTACATTTTGTCTTCCTCTTCTTCCTTTTCTTCTTATTCCACTTCTTCTTCTTCTTCTTCTACTACTTCTTCTACATCGACTTCTTCTCCTCTTTCTTCTACATCTCCTTTTTCTTCTTCTTCTTCTTCTTCTTCTAATTCTTCTTCTTCTTCTTCCTGTTCTTCTTCTTATTTTTACTCTTCTTCTTTTTCCTCTTCCTCTACTTCTTCTACACCTTTGTCTAGTTCTTCTTCTTCTTCAACTTCTTCCTCTTCTTCTTCCTCTTCTTCTTCAACTTCTTCTTTGTCTTCTTCTTCATCTTCTTCTTCTTCTTCTTCTTCGCCTTCTTCTTCTTGTTCTTCTTCTTCTACTACTTCTTCTTCTTCTCTTCTTCTTCTTCTACTTCTTGTTCTTCTTCTTCTTCATTGTCATCTTCTTCTACCTCCTCTTCCTCTTCTTCTTCTTCTTTTTCTTCTTCTTCTTCTTCCTTTTCTTCTTCTTCTTCTTCTTCATCTTCTTCTTCTCACTCTTCTACTTCTTCTTCTTCTTCTTCTTCTCCTTCTCCTTCTTCTTCTTCTTCTCCTTCTTCTTCTTCTTCTTCTTCTCGTCCTCCTCCTTCTTCTCGTTCTTCTCCTTCTTATTCCTCTTCTTCTTCTTCTTCTTCTTTGTCCTATTCTTTTTCTTCCTCTTCTTATTCT
>JAIUJO010000603.1:27500-30000 GCA_023846275.1 Vanilla planifolia
GAGGAAGTTGAAGAAGATGAAGAAGAAGAATAACAATAATAATAATAATAATGATAAAAATAATAATAATCAAAATAATAATAATAATAATAATAATAATAACTATTATAATTATTATTACAAGAAGGAGAGGAACAAAGTAGTGATGAAAGAATATGAAGTAGAAGAATAAGAAGAAAAAGACGAAGAAGATGAAGACGAAGAAAAAGAAGAAGAGGAAGATGAAAAAAATGAAAAGAAGAAGATGACAATCAAGAAGAAGAAGAAGAAGAAGAAGAAGAAACACAAGAAGTTGAAGAAGAAGAAATACAAAAGGAAGAAATAGAAGAAGAATAAGATGAAGAAGTAGAAGAAGAAGAAGAAGAAGAAGAAGAAGAAGAAGAGGCTGAAGAAGAAGAAGAAAAAAAAGAAGAAGTATAAGAAGAAGAAGAAGAGGAAGAAGAAGAAGTAGATGTTGAAGGGGAAGAAGATGAAGAGAAAGTAAAAGAGGAAGAAGAAGAGGAAGAAGAGGAGGAGGAGGAGGAGAAGAAGAAGAAGAAGAAGAAGAAGAAGAAGAAGAAGAAGAAGAGGAAGATGAGGTGAAGATGATGAAGAAGAAGAAGAAGAATTAGAAGAAGAAGAGGAAGAAAACAGAGAAAACAAAAGAGTTGAAGAAGAAGAAGAAGAAGGACAAGAACAAGATGATGAAGAAGAAGAAGAAGATTAAGAAGAAGAGGAGGAAGAAGAAGAAGAAAAAGAAGTAGAAGAAGAAGGAGAAGGAGAAGAAGAAGAAGAAGAAGAAGAAGAAGAAGAAGAAGGACAAGAACAAGAAGAAGAAGAAGAAGTAGTCTACAAAGGGGAAGAAGTAAGATGAGTAGAAGAAAAAGAAGAAGAAGAAGACGATAAGGAAAAAGAAGAGAAAGAAGAAAAAAAAGAAGGAGAAGAAGGTCAATAAAAAGGAGAAGAAGAAGAAGAATGAGCAAAAAAAGAAGTAGAAGAAGGAGAAGAAGAATTAGAAAAAGATGAAAAAGAAGAAGAAGAAGAAGAAAAAGAAGAAGAAAAGGAAAAGAAGAAGAAGAAGAAGAAGAAGAAGAAGATGAACAAGAAGAAGAAGAAAAACAAGAAGAAGAACAAGAAGAAGAAGAAGAACAAGAAGAAGAAAAGGAAGAACAAGAGGAAGAATAAGAATAAAAATAATCAGAAGAAGAGGAGGAGGAAGAAGGGGAACTAGAGGAAGAGGAAGAAGAACAAGAAGAAGTAGTAGAAGAAGAAGAAAAAAAAGAAGAATTAGAAGAAATAGAAGGAGAAGAAGGAGAAGAAGAAAAAGAAGTGAAAGTAGAAGAAGAAGAAAAAAAAGAAGGAAAAGAAAAATAGGAAGAAGAAGGAGAAGAAGAAGAAGAAGAAGAGGAAGAATAAAAAGAAGAACAAAAAGAAGAATAAGAAGAAGAAGAAGAAGAAGAAGAAGAGGAAGAGGAGGAAGGGGACAAGAGGAAGAGGAAGAAAAGAAGATGTAGAAGATGAAGAAGATATGAAAAAGAAAAAGAAAAAGAAGAAGAACATCCAGAAGAAATAGAAGGAGAAGAACGAGAAGAAGAAGAGGAAGATGATGATGAAGAAAGAGAACAAGAAGAAGAAGAAGAAGAAGAAGAAGAAAATGAAGAAGTTGAAGTAGAAGAAGATGAAGAAGAAGAAAAAGAAGGAAAAGAAGAAGAAAAGGAAGAAGATGAAGAGGAACAAGAACAAAATTATGAAGAAGAGGACGAGGAGGATGAAGAAGAGGAAGAAGAACAAGAAGAAGAATACGAATAAAAATTAGAATAATAAGAAGAAAAAAAGGAGGAGGAGAAGAAGAGAAAGAAGAAGAAGAAGAAGACGAAGACGAAGAAGAAGAAGAAGAATAAGAGGAAGAACTACAAGAACTAGAAGAAGATGAAGACTAAAAAGAAGAAGAAGAATAGGCAAAGGAAGAAGAAGAAAAAGAAGAAGAAGAAGGGGAAGAAGCATTAGAAGTAAAAGAAGAAGAAAAAGAATAAGGGGAAGACGAAGGTATAGAAGAAGAAGAACAACAAGAAGAAGAAGATAAAAAAGAAGAAGAATAAGAGTAATAAGATGAAGAAGAAGTAGAAGAAGTAGAGGAAGAAAGAGAAGAAGTAGAAGACGAAGAAGAAGAAGAAGAAAGAGAACAAGAGATTGAAGAAGAGGACGATGAATAAGTAGAAGAAGAAGAAGAAGAAGAAGAAGAAGAAGAAGAAAAAGAAGAATGGAAGGAAGAGGAGAAGGAACAAGAAATTCAGTATGAAGAAGAAGAAAAAGATGATGATGATGATGATGAAGTACCAGAAAAGAAGAAGAACAAGAACAAGAAGAGGTAGAAGAAGAAGAAGTTGTTGTTGTTATAGTCGTAGTAGTAGTACTGGTAGAAGAAGAAGAAGATTAAGAAGAAGAAGTAGTGGAAGAAGTAGAAGATGATGACAATGATGATTTAGAAGAAGAAGAAAAGAAGAAGAAGAAGAAGAGGAAA